>CM021534.1:21006782-21031175 GCA_010994315.2 Pisaster ochraceus
GTCGATCATAAATTCAAGTACCAACCATACCCCCCAATTTAGCAGTAGCCTTTGTACGAATATGAACTCCGTCGAGCATAAAGTCAAGTACCAACCTTACTCCCAATCTGAACGATAGCAGTAGCCTTTGCAGGAATATGACTCCGTCTTGTTTAAAAACATTGTATAGGGCTTACCTATGAACATAATAAGATGAAGAAAAAACAAAACCACCAGGAAAGATGAATGTATGAATCGATATTCCTCTTAAGTTTAGGCAACATCAATGGAAGCAGATTAGGTATATAAAGTTTCCTGTTGTACATTGTGGTGAACAAGCAGCAGCTAAAAACATACACAAGAAACTCTAATTTATAATCAACCTATTAGTGTTAACTAATTAACCTACATGTAGTAACACAGGGTGTCCGGAGGGCTCTCTAAATTCCCCCAAACTGACCGTAAGTAATAAAAATACTTTTCGTTTTAACTCCACATTTCCCAACGTCAGGATATTGATTTCGGCACAAATTGGTCGATGGAAACTACATTTGGCATCTGCCCTAAAGCTACCAACTCCGTTGTCATGTCATCTCAATAGAGTGTCATATATCCAGCTTTTCTACGCATTCCCTAGTCCACTTTCCGTAGAAACCCTTCATTAATTCCCTGCCCCCGATCCCAATTTTGTGCCAAATGTGCTCCGAAAATGTCTCATCGCATATAGCCACGGCACAAGTTGATTTATGAGTCAATGAAACTGTTTAACACATTTTCGCCAGAGATTTTCCTTCTCCAGTTTTTGTCTTGGAAAAGGAAGTTGACTTTAAAGGTGTGTTTTTGCTCTTGGCTACTACATCACTACACTCAAGGAATTCTACTCTTTCCATGCATTAGTGACTCTTTCTTGTGTTGTGTTGTATTAACTGCAAAAATCATACTTCACACAAGTTGAATGTTTGAAAATGTTGAAAACAACGATGAAAATGCTGTCTTTAATGTACAGGCTTACACAAGAAAAACCCCAACCCCCAACTTTTCAATTATCGTCCCCCTGTAATGTTCAATGACGGATTATTAAACTGCCCCCTTTTTAGGGGCGGTGGTTGGGGCTGCTGAAACGAAAACGCTCGTGCGTTAGAAGCTGGTTAGTATATTTTCCCTGCAGATTTAGTTGAATAAATGTATTAACTAAAAGACTTTTGATCGGGGGAAATGCGTCACCCAATGACATTTGGATTTAAATATTTACGGGGTTACAATTTGGGGAAAGTATGACTTTAGTTGCTTATTACGAGATTACCATTTATTACGAGATTCAAACTGATGTCGTTCACTGATTGATTTGAATGAATCTCCAGTATCAAGTTACATACCGTAGTCTTCTTACAGTTCTCTGATGATAATGGGAACCACTGATTGACGTGGTGTTGTAAAATAAAGCATCAGGTAACCACTGTCAGAATCGGAACGGCTCGACTCTAACATCCTATCCAACCAGAGAATCAAATCTGATGGATTCATTTTTAAATCCCACTTTACAAAGAGTACACACAAAGCAATTCATAAAGAGATGTTGGAAAATTAAAAACAGTAAATTTCCTTTCTAAAGGTGAATCAGAAAATGTTGCTAGCCCCCGTGCCGCATATATTCGAAGAAATATTCCAGACCCCAATTAAATTCAAATAGTATTGGAAAAAATACCTTGCGGCAAAAGAAATTCTTTTAAAGTAATTCGTGAGATTCCAACTGCTCATTACCAGATTCATGAGGCCATTCCTCATCAATCACAACATGAATCAAAATTAATCGGTTTTTCATTAATATAATATCTGCCTATAATTATTGAGGGCTTTTCAACCGCATTAACAACCGGCAATCAATCATGAGTCGAAGTCCAAATACCAGACTTTGGTTTCAGTTGTCTCTAATACGCTTTGTTTGCAAAAGTAGGATTGAGTATAAAACTGTTCACAATAAATCTGGTTCAGGAAGATAATCATGTTGGATTGAAAGAGATTAAAGAAGCGATCATAAAGATTTGATTCGAGGTTATTGTTTCTAAAAAATACGAATAAAATGAGTAAACAATCCAACATTGAGGGTTTTTCCACATTTGTGGTTTTTTTCTTACATATATTTTTTAGTTAATTCAGTTTCTATCATTGTAATGTTTAGTGTTTTGTTGTTGTTGTTTTTTCCCCGTTCAATTATGACGTACATATTTCAGTTGTATTAGATGTTTTCACTAAAAAATAGTATTAGCAGTTGCAAACTGCTTACCAACCAAAAGGACCTATGGTATAAGTGAAGAAAACAAAAGTTAAGTTAATGGCTTGACATTTCAACCCTAGCAGAGTCTTTCTCCAAGGCTAAAGGCCATTAACTATTTTTTTGCAGATGTTATTACTGTTCGACTATATATTTTTAGGTGCCCTTTGAGTGACATTGGACAAATAGTGTATCAAATAGTATACCAATAAATTAAAAGTGTTACCTGAAATAAACGAAATAACAAGTTAGGTCTAAGAACTTATGAATTGAATATCACTGACTGTGATCGTTCGAATATTTTAATAACATTCGATTTTTTTCTTCATGCTATTGAAATGTATACCGTAGGACTACTGTAAACAATCACAATTGGCCCCTTGGTTGCACGGGAATTCAACATCTGCAATACTGTAACAAATTAATTAATTCACAGCAAGGGTATGGGGCCTTCCGCAGTGTCTGACGGTATGGCCGTTAAGTCATCGACCCTCGGAGGGGAGCGAGAGGAAAGAGAGAGAGATGCGTTCACATTCAGTATTGCAGATCATGAATGCTGATGTGATTTTATAATAAGACAACGCACTGGACGGGAATTGAATTCATGCTGAGTGGAATGAGCATTGGACGTCTCTTCTCGCAGTCAAACCCCGGAATATATAAACACACATCGGTCTACACCCGTCGCTGTGTGGCAATATCCAGCATCAATCCAGGAAATGTTGAAATGTATCAACAGTCAGTACTGTCAGATCCCCCTGGCGATTGTACCACAGCTATGCTAGAAGCACCGCCAAGCACTGACCACGGTGTATGAGTCACGACGGAACTACTGGGTATTCAGATCAATACTAATTGCATGAGTTAAAGTCACTGCTGGTGATGCAGAGCTGAAACCAAAAACTCTGCTCGGTAATAGAAAAAAAGAGAGAAGAAAACAAAAAGAAGAGTAAGGGACAACTGCTAACTAGGATTGGTTGTAACCTGTGGTCGACGAATACTGGAGATGGTGATGAATGAAGCAAAAACACACACCAGGGGGTGTGGAACTGTTGCTTGCCCGGGCAGAGTAAGGGTGTGTTGATGATGAGAGAAGAAATAATGCCGTGGGGATAAGCCGGGTAGAAAGATTGGGAGACTATACGATAACGGGCTTGAAGAGAAGAGGGAAAAGGTGCAAACGAAGTGATGACATTAGTAAATTTAGAAACTCAAGTCTGTCAGGCTGAGAGGATTTGGTTGTGTGTTCCTGGGGATATACGGATGAGGTGGATCCAATGATGAGACTGAAAATCGATTGCGCGTAAGGTTCTCTACAAATTATTTTCATTTATAAAAACGAAAATCTTCAGTGTTTTCTTGCTCTCGCACGCGACTGCAGAAAGCTCCGTGATAAAATTGCAGCTTACCGCAGGCAATTTTTGAAATTTATAAAGTGATTGTGTCATTGATCTTGCAAAGGCCTACAGACAGAATTAAAATGAGTAACATTGGAATATTTGACAGCAGACAGTGAAACTCAATACGCAATTCATTTTTCAGACTTAAACAGCTGAGTTGGTTGAAGTTTGGTTGAGGTGTTTTCATCAATAATAAGTAAAATGTCCATAATTCATAAAACATACTTGTTTTAAATAGTTTAAAATATAAAACGTTCTACAAATCTTTCTGTACAGGAAATTGCAGAAACTAACCCCGGGCCCAATTTCAAAGAGCTGCTTCGGCACAAAAACATTTTGCTTTTTAGAATAAGGTTACCAGCCAACATGCTGCGTCCGTGTACTATCTGTGACTGGTTTCCAGCTAATTTGTGTAGCAGAACTTTTTTAAAGGGACAGTATATCTTTGGTAATTGCTCTTTAAAAAAATGACCATAAAAACTTAATTGGTAAAAAGCACCGGTGAGCAGTTGATAAAACATTGTCAGAAACGACCCCCTTCGAAGTAATGTAGCTTTATTGAAAGAGGTAATCTTTCACACACAAATTTGAACATGAGAAAGGCTTCAGGCATGAAGCCTTTCTCAGGCATCTGCAAACACACAATTCTATGCAGTGCGGGTGGTTTTTTCTTTCATTATTTCTTGCAACTTCGGTGACCAAATTGAGCCAAAATGTTCACACAGGTTTGTTATTTTATGCGTATGTTGAGATACACCAAGTAAGGATACTGATCACTGACAATAACCCAAAGTGTACCATATATTTTCTGCTTAAGTAGCTCTAAGAAATTGGGCCATGGTTATTATACAAAGCATTTTCAAGTTACGTTGAAGTAAGTAGGTGCTAAGACGGTATACTGCCCATTGACAACTTTAGGGCGAAATAATAGAAAGCTTGGAAAATAAAAAGTTGCTTAAAACACACAGTGAACGAATTTCCACGTATAGTAGAGCGAAATGAAACACAGTTGCTACTAAAAATTTGCAATCAGTGTGCACAACATGTTCAGTCCAATTAGTTTGCTTTTGCTGTGCAATAAGTGTGCACAACATGTTCAGTCCAATTAGTTTGCTTTTGCTGAACGAAATGGACATATTCCTTTAAATATGCAAACTGCACATCGCGCGTGCGCACAAACACTATTGGAAAACGTCTCACCTTTTTGAATGGGCTGATGGCGAGTGTGTCATACGCGTCTGAGCATTTGCCAAATACACAAAATTATGGTATTTGCCTACTGTACGCATGTGTGAATGCAATTAGCATATTTCATGGATAAGGCTATGTTCCCTTACATCAGGGCAATAATGTTTGGTTTTCTCTTTAAGAGTTTTTCCACGCACAGCATAGAAATTAAACTAATCATATACACACAAAAAACAGTCACAGCGTAGATGTTATATCAACCAACGTGTGCTCTTTCTCTTGAGTGAACATCATGTGAACAACAGAAATAGGCTCTGGTAAAAAAAAGAAAAAAAAGAAAAAAAAACAAAGAAAAAGAACCTCATCCATCTCTCGAAAGAATTGCAAACACTTAAGTTTCATGAAAATACCCTGACGAGGAGTATCTTCATCTCCATTGATTGGAATAGTGATTTGGCCACGACGAGCGCGAGTGGTAAACTGACGGATTACAATCCCAGGTCAATCAACTCAAATGCCTGAAAAGCTAAAAACAGTCGGGAGTAAAACGTCAGTTGGGAAAGCTGTGTGTATGGACAACCACGAAAGCAATATTGTTGCGATGGATAATATTTTCTCTGTTTGAGAGTGTCATCAGCGTCTCTGGAGCACACGCACTCTCTGTCTTAATCTCAAATAATCTCCACTTTACTTCTTAACCTCCTCTCAAGACTCTCCTTTCCTCGTCTTCTTCTCTTTCTTGCCATTTCGTTTGTTCTCCTTCCATTAACCGGTGGCTCAAGGGGAAAGCTATATTGTATTAGCACGGGACATGGTGTCCAACAGGCTCACGACAGTCGGGGGCAAAACACACAAAAGCCCCCATCAAGACTCGGGTCTGAACATACCCAGTTAAGGGGCCTGGGGTTCCATAAACCCATTCTACCTTGTATCAACACCTCGCAGCTATGGAATCCTGAATTTGCGACACACATTGCTGAAGGGAAGATGATCCTTAATTCATGCGAGAGGGAAGAGGCGGAGCAGAGAATGTTTATTTTATGGAAAGGTAGAAAGAACCTAGACTGAGGGGAGAAATGGGACAGAAAGAGAGAAATTGAAGATCATAAAAGTCAAAATATAGAACAGCGATAGAAATTTGAAGGAAAAAGTGAAGAGGCACACTGACCTAATTACTGACAGAATGCAAATCAAAACCAGAGGGATAAAGAAATGTATTAAAATGGTTCATGTTGATGCTTATGATTGTGAAGCCTTGAGTTATTAACGAAGTAAGAACATGAAGAAATGGAAGAGTCATACGCATCAACGCGACAGTGCAGGTAAACAGACTAACCATGACTGGGGGAGAGTCCCTCCTTCAGGGAAGCTCATTTCCATCTCAACTCCTTTACATTTTGTCATTTTTAAAATTAGCACATTAAATAGTCATTCAGTTACAGCACATACACGAAGAAGGACTGAGAACATAAAGGAATTTCAATTTGCAAGTCACCACTTCTAGACAAATAATATTACAAAACGGAGAAAAAGTAACAAATCACAAACTACACTGTAGGTATTCTGTTCAATCTGCATGGGCAAGTATTGCCTGGCTCCTGGTCTCCCGGCCTGTCTCGACAGCCCACGAATAGCCAATGAGCAACAGTTCTTACTTTGAAACCACCAATCAGGGCCATTTACACAGTTCTCTGGGACCCAGGTGTTACTGCTTGTGGGTGTCTTTATAGGAGTAGAGGATGGCATCCTTGCATCCAAACCAAATTACTGCCCAAACTTAATCAACGCAGTACAACCCCGCAACCAAACCGAGCGGCCTGTTGTTGTTTGCCTCGGGTAATATTGGTCAAATTGTCAACTCATTGATAATTGGCAAATCTTGTGACTTGATGACAAATGACACAAAAATGGAGAAAATCAATGGCAAAAATATACTCTTTACAAGTGCCATGACACATCTTTGCATGGAAGGTGACAAAATGGCTGGGGGAGAAAACGTGAGTCAGAAAAGTACAACTGAATTGCTAGATTCGAGTCCTTTATTTGTAAGGTTTATTTATCACTTTAAATATAATTGGTAGTAAAATCGTGGTACAATTTCCAACTTTATGTCATGATTTCAATTGCTAGATAAAGTTATGCAGTCTAAAATCCTTTCAAACCATAAAGACAATTTAAAGCCGCAAGAAATACAACCAAAATAACAAACAAAGTTCAAAAACTTCTCGTGTTACATTGTTATTATTGTATTCATACACAATAGTTACCATGTACGTACACGATAGTTCGTGTGTACGTACACAGTGGTTATACCTGATGAACCGTGTAAATACATAATCATAGCAGATTAATGTGTTTCAGTGGTACTAAAGTTTTGTATTGTTTTTAAGTCACGGTGGGCAAGTTGCATAAAATCAAAGGTCTTTTTATACCGTAATAAAACAGTCTTAATTAATAGAATCTTACCTCGCTTTTTTTGTAAGAAACACGTATAAGTATAGTTTTAATAATGTGGCGCAAGCGCAGTACCAACACGCATGATTTTTTTTTTGATGTTTGATATTTTATTGAAACAAACACAAATCGTATTACCCGCAGGCTTAATTGGATGCAATCTTACAAAAATATTTAAAAGGTACAACAGGCGGTTAAAAGAAACACAATCGGCCTAATTATTGATAAAACCATAGCTATGCATTGAATAGCAGCACTGTAGCTAAGCATTCTATGGAAATGAAATTCATAAAGCCAAATTGAATATCTACGGGAGACTGGCCACACGAGAGAAAGTGCCGGTACAATGGTGTGACTAAAATGAGCTGACAGCATGATAGCTATAGCCCTATATGCAATGCTCATAACTATGAAAAGACTACGCGGTAGCATAATCAGTGGGTAGACCAATGGGAAAGCCCATTCACACTTGACGCAACTATTCTGCTGAATGTTAATGTATAGGCCTATGGTGTATACTAATTAAATGATTTTCATGAAAATTTGGCCGCAGTCGAGTTGGTTATCTACTGGTTGTTACATGAATATAGGAATATGATATCTGATTCATATCCGTTAAATTACGGTAACTACACATTGTCTCTCTTGATAGGTAAATTTCATCTTGACGTATGCATAAATATATAATAATAAATAGTGTTGATAATAACACTAATTTATAACGGGCAGTCTCCTCCATAAGGTGCCCAAGACGCAGTACAAGAGAACAAAGAAAATACAAACAGTAAATACACACCAAAGTACTACTTTTAGCCGAAGCATACACTCAAGCAACGTATCACAGGCATCGTTCTCTACAACACCACGGTTTATGTCAATGACGTCATTAACAATACGTAAATGTTCTCGATTAATTAAAGACTGTGACATCGGTTCTTTAAGTTCTCGTTATTATTTCTCAAATGACTGAAGCCTAAAAGAAATCATCAAATTTGAACTTAAAAAAAAAAATCGTTTGAGTTTGTGCAATTGTTTCAGATTCGTTGGGACACGTGGTGACTAAGTTTTATGCTATTAAGGCTGGAAGGCCGTGGGTTAATAACATAAGCACTTTTGATATAAAGCCTGAATAACAGACTTTATGTCAACCAATTTATAATTTGGGAAACCACTCTAAAATCACTGACACTAGTTGTGTGTGTCACTGAGGAATTAACAACCCATTTCTCCAGAAGCGAAAAACCCCAATGAAATTGACAACAATTTCACAAGCAAGGCAAACAAAGCACTCGTCACATCTTGCGGTGGCCGTTGATTAAGTGTCTACCCGTGTGTCGACCCATGTATCTCCCAAGGTATAAAGCATTGTGTTGACTTTCAATGGTTATGATCACAAAGGAAAAAGACGAAGAAGAAAATCTTAAATAATTTATACTTTCCTTAAATCTTGCAACAGATTGCCAGACGCCATGCCCTCTAGCCGAGGACACAACGTAAACGGTCGATCTCACACTAATTAAATTGCAGATTCTATATAGCCAAACCAACATAACCACTACCACCATACTGCTACCACCAGTCGTGGTGTGCCCACAACCAACTCAACTGAGAAAACGGACTGGGGGCTGGTTTTGACTGAAACGGTAGGCCTACCCAAGACAGAGATATCCCACAATCCCAAATGGATTCATTACTGACATCCCATGGGGCGAAATGGTAGCAGGTGATATGCTCTTGGCAATGTGGGGTGGGTAATAAGGAACTACCACTGCAGAGGGGAGGACAGGGAAAATGGAGGTTTTGGAGCTAATTTTAAAATGTTTTGTTTTGATTGGATGAATGCAGGAGAGGGGTGTCATCATGACGTATTGGGTATTATTCACCTTGGGGGTTTCTGTGGAAGATGTTGACAGTTTCATTTAGAGGTGCGGGAATGTACCTTTTTTTAAACAGCGGAAAAGCAATATGGGGTAGGCTTTCTTGGTTTGAACCTTACGGGAACCTTCTTCCCGTTCATTAACTGAACAACCTCTGTGTGGTCGCCCTCAGCGGTGGTACTTATTTTCACTTCTTATGTGTAACCTTTACTCTGTGTTGCAAGCTCTGAATGGTTTCCAGGCTCATAAAAAAACACCCTTGACCGTCTTTCGAAGGAGATAACAACTGGAAGAACACAAAGCCGAGCATACGGGAGGACTGATGGGGAATCGAACCCACTTATACATGAACAAGGAAGGACGAAGGGAATGAAGGAATGGCGAAGTAGAACTCAAATATAGAAGAACATACTCTCTGGAGTGTTGGCAGAAACTCAATTCTAAACAGATTTTGAACTAGATAGAAGAAAGGAATAGAACTCATTAGAAAAAGTAGGGGTGGAGTCAAGAACGAAAGGCAGTTCAAATCAAAACAGATCTTCAAATAGACCCCCAAAAAGGGAATAAAACTAAAATCTAAGAAGAACCGGCTCTGGAGTATTGGCGGGAACTCAGACCCAAACAGATCTTGAACTAGATAACAGAAAGGAAAGGAGCCCACTTAAAGATAGAACTAGGGCACGCAAGTAATGAATGAAATAGAACACAAACCAAAATATAACATAAATGTAATCAAATCAAAACAGAGACTCAAACCCGAGTAAAGAGGTAGTGGTAGCTTTGTTCTAAACAAGAACATGCACTGAAGAGAAAACATTGGGAACTCAGCTCGACAATGAGCTTGCATAGGAGTGAAGGGATGAAAGAACCAAACTCAAATCCGAACGGAACACACAATACAATTAATGAAGGATTGAACTAAGACCAAATAGAACATCAACCGGAGTGAAATCAGGAAGGAACTCAAATTGGACTGGAATAAAGGAAGAAATAAAACGCAATCCAAAAACAAAGCCATCACCGTAGAAAAGTAAGACGGAAACACAAGTCCACACAGGACATCCACCAACATAAAAGAGATCCTGCACTGTGGAGTAAAGGAAGAAATGAAACTCAAGTAAAAAAACAACTCGTTCTGCAGAACATGACATGTGCACTGGCATGAAGGAAAAATTGAACTCTAATCAAATCAAATCATGGTGCGTTTGAAGGAATGGAACTCAAATTAAAACAGAACCGGCGTGAGGGAAAACTGGAACTTAACATACGCCAGAGGATGCCAAGGAGTGACAGAGTGAAAGGAAACCTGATCAGAATAAATTGGAACTGGAACTTAACATAAAACTGGAACTTAACATACACCAGAGGATGCCCAGGAGTGACGGAGTGAAAGGAAACCTGATTAGAATAAAACTGGAACTGGAACTTAAAACTGGAACTTAACATAAAACTGGAACTTAACATACACCAGAGGATGCCCAGGAGTGACGGAGTGAAAGGAAACCTGATCAGAATAAACTGGAACTGGAACTTAAAACTGGAACTTAACATAAAACTGGAACTTAACATAAAACTGGAACTTAACATAAAACTGGAACTTAACATACACCAGAAAATGCCCAGGAGTGATGGAGTGAAAGGAAACCTGATCAAAATAAGGCAAGCCTCCATCAATCTCATGTGGATGTTCGGTCAAAATTCCAAAGCCAATAAATTATGAACCGGTAATTTCTAGATGGTTTGCTCCTACACAGTACCAGATCCAAAGGCGATGTTAAATATTTAAAAATTTTCTTTGGTTAGTGTTGTCTTTTGATCTGTGACCCCGGTCACCTGGTTTTGTTTACAAAAAGCAATGTACAGAAGTTTACAGTCGATATAGCATCACGATCTTGCAACTGAAACCCTCGTTATTCTATGGAAGTTTTGACGGTTACGTTATAGTCACATTAATGACAACCTACCTGTTGTTGCTCTTGAACCTGTGGTTATTACAAACCTAGTTTTACCTGCTCTATTGACTGGTTATAGCCAGTCAATAATTGTATTGATTGGTTTCGGTTGTCTACTATAAGCAGTCAGTAGAACAGGTAAAACATTGTAAAAATATTTTAAAATAAATAAATATATATATATATATGTGGATGACTTTTCTTTCTGTTTTTTTTCTTCTTTATGTTATTAGAAACTTCGTAACTATTTCTTATGCCTGAAAATGCCTGAATATAACAATCCTTGCCCTGATGGCTTTCAAATGAAATCCAGATGACACCCGTTATCTAACAACTTCAATCCCAACCATTCTAAACACTTCCACAATCCACATACAATCGACGTGTAGGGAATTGGCGCTCGCAATAATATTTATACAAAGTCATATATTTTTGTTGAGCGGTAAAACCAAGTATGAAATACAAGTATTAGACGACAAACGAAGGCTTCAATCAACAAACTCCGCCATCTGAAAACCATCTGTCCCTTTTATATGGGCGATCAAATAATTGCAACAGAACAGAAGATGAGCAGACACTTTTAGTGGAAGAATTGCCATAGCACAAGGTGATGACAGCATCACCATAGTATTAACGGGTTTGTCCAATCATGGAGGTAGGGTAGAAAGTTATTGCAATTAGTCATTAGAATCATCAGAATGGTTTTGTATGAGCAATTGAAATGACATCAATCAGCATAAAGCAAAATCATTATCTTGAAGAGCAGTTTTTTATTGAACTGTTTATCCGAATTGGGTAATTGTGGGGGTGGGGCTAGGCAGTGCCGTGCAGTATCTAAAATGATCAAAATACAGAAGTCAACAAGATGGGTTTGGGAGTTAAGTACAAGTAGTGCTCTTTTATTATTGTTATCCAACACTAAATATATATGTTTTATAAAAGATGGTTTGCTGGACATTTCGAGAGGGGTGGTCTTAGAGTTTGAAATTGCTAATTTAGGCCTATTTAACGAAGTCTCTGTTACTTTATCTCAGTAAATGTTCACAGATTTGCACATAACTTGGTATAAAGATGCATGGTGGAAAACTTCCCTTGTAATAGTTTGGCCTGAAATGCTTAAGCTATTGAAAACAATTAGTCTTGATCTCGCAGTCCAAAACCCAATGTTTGAAAACAGTGGGACCCCCATAATAAAAAAAAAAAAATAATAAAATAAAAAAAAACACCCCCACCAAAACAAAAACTGCGGTTTTGCGCAGAATCAATTAGCAAAATCCCATTGAACTGTTTGTGTATTAGGGCGATGGGACAAGAAAAACAACTGCATGCTCCTTCCATATTTTAAAACAATTTAATTGAAGTGTCATTTATACATTGTTCGGAGCTTGACAACTTATCGCAGACGAGGATAATTGAAGGAGGGCGGGTGGGGCTGTCAAGAACGATTTCTGAGATGGGATGTTCACCGTCCTTGTGGGAGACTATTGGTTTACGTTTGTTCAATAATTAATCAAATCGCTTTTTAAAACCGGCTCCATTTGGGGGGGGGGAGAATAAACCAGCCTCTCCCGATAAAGCTGCCTTATCCATCGTTAACAACATCACGTTGCTAATAAGCCACCTATTTCATAAACATGCAGTGAGCCAAAATAAGTAGATAAGAGTTTATAAAACGATGTAGTCCTTTATTGATATGCCACCATGCTAAGATTAATTCCTTGACGATTTGCACGTAAACATAAGACTCGCTTTAAATATCTACGGTTTCGTACAATTAGACTGTTATTATTGCTCGATGAGTCACCGGCTTGACTTCTTCATTAATGTCAGTAGAAAATCGTCTTAAAAGACGCTGTACATTACTGACAATAATGCTGCATTTCTTAACGTGGTAGTTTTGATCAAACCAGCAGTATTTGGTTGTTTATGTATATGCGGTTTGTGACGGGGGAAATTAGAGAGGGTTTAAAACAACTTTGTTGAATCCATAATTGACATGATTCAATTCAAAGCAAACAACACATATTGATGTCCATATTATTATTACGATTCATTCTATGATCTAACGTTATGTTTAAGCCTTAGATTGTATTAAGAAAATCAAGACAGTTGTAGTTGCGTATAATTATAGGTTGCAGTTTTTAATTCTTCTTGATTGATGATTGTGAATAATTTTATTTTTTAGGTCTGTCATAATGTGCGGCCTTTAATTCATTATGAAATCATTTCCCGTTTCACCATTGAACTACACTGGCGTGTCGTGTGGCCGAGCGGATAAGAGCACCGGACTCAAGCTCTGGTGTTTCTTATCAGCAGAGTGTGGGTTCGAGTCCCGGTCGTGACACTCGTGTCCTTAAGCAAGACACTTAACCATGATTGCCCCATCCTTCGGATGGGACGTAAAGCCGTTGGCCCCATGTGTTGTGTAACGCACGAAAAAGGACCCTGTGCACTTATCGAAAAGAGAAGGGGTTCGTCTCGGTGTTCCTGGTCTGATTGGCTGCATATTGAGCCAAAGCACCTTGTAAACCATTACATGGTGCTATGTAAAGGAGTAGGTCTCTTACTTCAAACGTAGCCCCACATACCTTGCAAGAAAATACTTAATGTTAAAGCGCCTTGAGCGTCACTGAGTGACGGATATGAGCGCTATATAAGAAGCCGCTATTATTATTACTACTGACAACTGTTCAGAAAATACCATTCGAAAGCATAGGATTTGAAAGGCGATGCTATCTTTAGCTGAACTTAAATTTCTTCTCGACGCAATCATTTTCTTCTGGAATCATGCAGTCTTTAAAATACAGGTCCAACATCAATGCTAGATGCCTGCGGGTATAATACAAGCAAAGAACAGTGTTCATTGTCAACATTGAAAGGTAACGTCTTCTACAAAAATCAATGTACTGTCAAAGTGCTACAGGAGAATGACGTTGGGACACAAACTACCCTCATCTTCTAAGGGTTGAAATTGATTAGTTTAACGCAAGCATAAAGTATTGAACAAACACCATTTTTTTAACGAGATACTGGATGTAAGTATATGTCAACACAGTAATTTGCCGTTAAGTGAATATTTGGGACAATCTTGCTCATCCATTTTTCATTGTCAGAGGATCTCGTATGTCCAAGTAGAGAGTTTAGGCAAACATCCAAACAGAAAGTGAAACGTGCTTGAGGATAGAATGTGGTTTTTTAAAATGTTGATAGATGAATGTATCGTATTATCAGTCTTTTCTGTTGTCATGTGATTCCCATTCAAACACACAGGAAACAACGAGTTGAGAGAGGAGGAAGTTGATTGATTGAATTAACATACGGGTTGTCTCATTATTACTGTTCTCTATAACAACAACAACAATAAGGGAAAATAAAGAAGGCAAGCGAGAGAGGTTTTTTATACCGAAGGTCTGATATAATGTCACAAAACCTGTGACAAACATGGACTACCTAGTCTGCTTGACTCATATTCTTTCTCACCGAGCAAATTACTGATGTGTTAATTGTATAATAATAATTAGTCCTATCCAAACTCTAAGCTCTGGCTACTTTAATTGTTTTTGTAAATAATGAGAAAGAATTATATGCAACCTTGTTTATTAACATCTCAAGTACTACACCGTATAGCAGCATTAGAAAACCATACTGAACTAAATAGTGAAAGTATAACAGAAAATAACTCCATAATCAAGATGAAGAAAATAAATATTAAACAAATGATAAGTAGTATCAAGTAAAAAGAAAATAATTTAATTTAATTTAATTCTTGGATTAAATGAACTAATTAATTCAAAATTAGTAGAACGGCATCTGTATTCCCTACCTAGCATTGATGATAGTTTGATGTCACAGAGAAAATTTGAAATAATACTAATATTCAGATTAAATTATTCATGACTACGCTATTTATTCAATAAGACGCAGTAATAAAGCTGATTAGAACAGCTAAGCCGGATTTATGAATAAATTAGTTCGAATTAGTTATTAACTTTGTACAAATCCTCCTGAGCCAAATAATTCCAGCTTATCTTTTAAATCTATTGTTCATACTGTCTTCTTTCCTAGGGATGAATTAAGAAAACAATAATTCTGGCACTGAGGTACTCCATGGCATGTACTTTAAAATGCTTAAAATGAAAGTGTCCAGATGGGCAAAGTTTGCCTTTTAACGAGATTAAGTGCAATATTAAGGCGTGAAAGTAATAAATATCTGGACGGACAACGGCACAGACTAACAATGTTACGCTCACAAATGAAATGAAATCATCCAAGACATTTAGGCTAATCTTACAAGGCGGCTTGTCAGATGGAGAAAAAATACACACTAATCATTAACAACTTAATTTGTGAAAATACATGTCACTAACCAACTTATCAACCAGACAAAAAAGTACGAGCACACACCATTGAAGAAAAGGTGATTGCAGAGTCAATAGCGAGGAGCCCTCAGCTCTAAAGACGGAAGGGAGTGGGTGCCTTTGCGTCAGCGTTTGAGGAGAGCGATTTAATTATGAACAGTTCTGACCGTTCAGAGTTCTCGAGAGAAACACAACACAATCCTTTACAATCAATGTGGCAATATAAACATTGTACAGTCAAGGAGGAAGAGTCTTGTAAACTTAACCGTGCTTGGGATATCAATGTGAGTCCATGTACTGAACAGTGACAGTTACTCATTCTAGTTTGTACTCAACTTAAAGGGGAAACTTGCGTCATCCTTATTATTGAACATGGATATAATGTTGAGAAACATTGTGCAACAATACTGTGAATTAGTCACGATGGCATATTCCGCTTAGCATTATTTTAGTGTGCTCAGTATTTACTAATCAAATATGAATACTGGCCCAGATAAAAGGTTAACACATTGAACTTTTTCATTTTGTAGTTGAATGCAGAGTGAACAAATATTGTTAGTGCTGACAAATAAAAAAATGTGTCTTTTTGGCAAGGCGTGGATAAATTGGAGCAAGATAAACACACTCAGTGTGTGTATGTCATTTCCACTGGACTGAACATTAACACCGGCAATCGTTGGGACACCTCATTAGAACCAGTTGTTTTTCTTGGTGGAAATTTCCCTTCAAGAAATGCGATTAAAAATGGTCTAAACGGGCAAATTTCACAGGCCCGTGGAATTGAAAACACGACGCGATTATTTCCGACAAGTGCTGCTCAAGCCATTACCACCCAACCCTACCAGCACGGACGGTGCAAGTCCTCTACCATCGCCTCCACCCTCCTATAATAGAAGCCTAGGGCACTATTTCTTCAACATAAACATGATAATTCTTCAGCCCTGCACCGTTTCTGTCAAGATGATTACTTTGTCATGTAAATCAGGAGCCACAGGGAATATATACCGGTCTGTATATATTATAAATGCTTCTTTTGCAATTTTTTTTGTAGATGTAAAAAGTACTCTAACCCGTTGGTTAATGTGGCGAAACAAGTCATACTCAGTTGAAATATTGACAAAGGCTTATCAGGAGAGGATAGGATGGGCCTAGTACTCCTAATACTGCTTGCTGCAGTGTGGCTATAAAAAGTCTGCCATAACTAGCTGCCATTAGTGTCTAGATTGACAATGTAATCAGTCTTCATGGATAATGCGTTTTTTTCTGCTGCCGTGAGAGCACAATGTGTCCATGCAATGTTTTGTGTCTATTTGTTTCTGAAGGGAGCGATGTACTTGGATCTTCTGCAGTTCACCGAGCATAACTGAATATCTTTTTTTTCTGAAATGATACATTTATAGACATGCATAGCGTATATCATAAACGTGGCATACTATACCGACTTACCTGACTACGACTAGATGTCTCTAAACGTAGCCCGCTACCACATTATAGGCACATGTTTGTACCTAAATGTAGCTTACAACTGAATGTAGCCACCAAATTGAGCTACATTTTAGCACTTGGTCGGGCTACATTAGGGTACAAAGTTGGGGCAACATTAAGGGCCTGGCTAATTGAGGTACAAACATAAGGCTACATTAATGACCTGGCTGGAAGACGTCTGGGGTTTATTTGTAAAACAACAAAAAACCTCTGTGATTTCCCTCGCCGCAAACCACAAATTAGCATCTAAAGATTGCTGGGTCTGTCAAAATGTCCACCAAATGACGCAAATATATGTCCGTGTGATTTATGCAGTAGAAAATGATAAGTAAAAAAATCCGTAAATTGTGAGATGATTAAACTATGAGCTGTTTTTCTCAATTCGTAAGAAATCCGTTATGTAAATATGCACGACAGCTGTCAAACAGCCAAGCACGTTTAGGTGTGGCGCGTTGGCCAGTGGTAGCTCGCTACAGTACAAATCAATGATGCTCAGCTTAAAATGAAACACCAGTTTTTCTTTTGTTGATGACAATCTACAAAGCACAAAAGGTCTAGACTGCCTCTAGGGCAAGCAAAGCCTGCTGCCCAGAGGTAGAACTTCGATGACACATCAATAATGTGCTTTATTTAGTTAGCAGTGCGGAACCAGACTCACGCGCCTTATTATTAAAATCTGCCTTTGTAGGGGATTGAACGTGTAATTCCAACACCACTCTGTTCTTCAACGCTTTGCTTTTATCTGTGTTTTACTATAAAAGCTATTTTTAAAAACAATCTGTTTGTTTGTTTCCATTACCATCTTTGCGAACCAACGGGACAAAGGACTGGCAGAGCTAAATATTTTTCTGTTCATCAGCACGATCTTTAAATGTTGCTTCACCAAAAATGCAGTTGCTATGGATATAGTTGACATTCATTGTTCATTAATTTTGGAGTTTGTTCAAAGAGCGAAATGTTATTAAAGTTACTTTAATGAAACAATCGAAAATATGTCACATCATTGATGACGAGGACGACAACAACGACGATGAGGAGGACAGCAGCAGCAGAAGCAGCAGCAACAACGAATGAATTACCATCACGATTTAAGCCCAGTTCAAACCTTAACTTTGGCATTAGTCTCCCGCGTAATATTATACACTTATTATAATCTTCAAAGTAAAGAAGAGACTACAATAAGTACCATAATTAAGAGGCAATCATCTTCTGAAGATATCACATCCTCTTCGTACGCTCCTTGTAATATGATGCTCCCCGTTTCCTCTGTTGTCCTAACTAAAGCTATCAACGTCTTGCTGTTGACTCACATAGAAAACGGATACCTTGTGAGCAAACACAACGCCCAAAAGTACCAACATCAGAAGCAAGCCGGGCAGAAACCAGGCAAAGAAGCCGGCCATACAAAGAGTCTAATCCCCACCGAGGGCACATTTTAGAAAGATCCACCTCGCTTCAAAATCAGGTTTTCAGGATGAGGGGGTATGGTTACATCTCTGACAGCAAATATGACTTGGGTCAGATACAATTTCTCCTAATTTATTAACACTGTGCCACTGCAAGTAGTATCTGGTGTGACTTTCTTTGTAGAGTCCACGGTTTTCTGTTTCTGTGCGGTTCCACACTTTGCGATCAATTTTTACCTCTTCAGTTCTCGGCCGGCAGCCAAAAGAAAAAACTGCCATAGGATACAAACTGATCAAGATTCTAAGCTAGTTCTTTCTCTGCTGAATTTCTGCTTTGGAAAGATCTGCTTGAAAACGAATTTTAAATGTTTAAGACGAGTGCAGTAAAGATTTAGTCACAACGGTCTAACTTTACAGAAAAAAGTAATAAATCTTTAAAGGCAAATTCTTCGCCATTTTCTTTATTCTGAGTAATTTTTTGCCTTTTGAATACAACCCCCTGCGCAATTTTTGGGGCGGAACAATGACATTGACTGGTGTCATACTGAAAGTAAATACATTGGAAGTGTTGTGATCAAATCAAAGTAACCAAAAACAATATTGTTTTCAAAATTACTTTTGTTAAAACAATTTGGGGACTGATGTACATTTACATCCGATTTAGTGTAAAATTGCTCTTGTTTACACAAGCATCGTAAAGGAAAATTTAGCCACCCCCAAATTTTGCTAAGACCTTGTGATTCTATCGCAAACATTCCATAAATTATATTAAATTGCCGCAGGACAGTATTTTACCACACTGTCTCAACTTTCCAAAATTTACAAAATCAAGTTACAATATCTCTGAAAAGGCCACAGGCTAGAAATTTCAACCACATATACAAATAAGGGAATTTCTTAAACTAAAACACTCTCGTCCGTAGTTTAAACACAATATGCTCTTGTTTCTACGGTAACCAGACTTGATCCATTTGTGGAATGCACCCCCTAGGTTGTTTAGTCATGTAGGTATCAATCTTGACAGAACCTCTAGGGGCTTATAATTTTTACATAGTTTTTCTTTAGTCGGGGGGGGGGGGTACTTTGTTCACTCAGGTCTTCCCTGTTGGTCTTGTTTTTGTTTGAATTGATCTGGCCAAGGTTTAGCACAGCTGTTAGTGCATGTATTCTGCAAAGGTAACTTCCAGGCCATGAAATTGCGGCTGAAGCAACAAGATTCATCCCAAGCTCTCCTGGTGCTGTCATGTTTGTTATTAGGTCTCAGCTCTTTCAAAGCCTTTATAAATAACCTAGATAACCTACTCCTCGTATCTGTGCCATTTGCCATTGCCTGATGGGTGGCCACTCCCCCCCCTTAGCCTTGTTACCGTCTGGATCAATAAGTGAAGAGAAAGAGTTGACGGGCAGGAGCTCTGTTCGTATAACCAAATAACACAACGTCAACCAAACTACACGGAGAGAAAACTGCATTTTGTTCAGATTACGGTATTCAAGCTGAAGAATTGATTCACATGGTTTTATAGCCTTGTGATACTCAGTGGCTACAAAAACAAATGTAGAGGTGATTTTCAAATCAGTGTTATTCGGGATAGGCCTATTTTGTAGATTTGTTTTTCAAACTTTGACACAATTTCACATTGACCTCGTCTTTGGAAAGTCCACTTATTGTTTTTAAGAGCCAACTGTGTGTAATTCGAGGTCTGGACAAGGTTTACAAGCACTTAAAGCGCCTTACACTATGTATCAAATCAAAACTGGTATATGAGAGATATCAAATTTAACTTCAAAACTAACTGACTAGTGACTATTGAGCACTCCCGAGAAACCATACAAAGTTTACCAAAGACCAAGAATTCACTTGCAAGCGCAGAACATCTGCTCTGACTAGTATTTTGAGGGTTATGGTTGTCTGGCTTACAAGAACTACAAGAAAAATACTTGAGAAGAAGGCAATATACAAACAACGAGAGGAGAGGGTAGCCGGGGATAACGTACACGCACAACTACAGAATGGACTCCACCAAAGAGACACGCGGGGAAAAAACCCTTAAGTGCTTGGAGGAGGCCCCCTACCATAACAACCATTACCACGGTGATCCCCTCAAATCAAAATATTTACCCACCCATCTTCTGGTCTGTCTGCGGTGAGCATTATGAAAACTAAAGGGTTGTCATTTTGGTGTTTTGGGGCCTCAAATCAGAGTTATTAATGCCCATGGGTTAACGGTGGAGTAGTGTTACCAGACTTGTGAAGAAATGGCAGAGGAAGAGACCTGATATGGGAATGAGTCACGGCAAGTGAGCCACTAAAAGAATGATGGAATTCCAAATCGATGGAAGTGTTGCCCTCTGAATGTTGTAGTCGAGACCTGGAAGTAAAAGACAGAGAACAAGACAGTCTCCAGACTTAAGACAATATTAGGTTGTGACAGACAGGCGCTAGGACCTCCCCGGCCGACAATAGCAGGTGTGGTCATGATACTAGCAATATTAGTTAACGCACCCACAGTTACGTTGATAGAATTCACCAGCCAATGATTTCATATTCTGCATACGTAGACGTGTTTTTTTTGCGAGCCTTTAAAAAAGTTCATCTCAGGTTGGATTCGAACCCACGACCTCCAGCATTCTAAAGCAGACGTCTCAACCGCTCTAGACCACTTGCTCGCTCGGTGATGAGAGAACAGTTCGGATCCATACGATGCCTTACAATCGGAATCATACTCTAGGGTATAATACTCTAACTATCAGTCACCGGCTTTTATCATTAAAGAGTAACCGTGATTTGAGTTCTTCATTTTTTGTTCATATATAATACCAATATTTTACTATTGTTGACCCGGAATCGTTGGGGAGTTCGTCAGCTGCACGTCTCTGAATAATAGAGTTTCGTGTCATACGTCTTGTCAAATGTGAAAACTGCGTAATTATTCATGAACTGTTAAAATATTCAGCGCAAGTGACACTTCCCACTGATAATACATCGATGGAGCGAGCCAGTGTCCAATATAGAAAATTCACAGCCTTCATCTACTTCTCTAAAGTATAAGAATAATATGACACTATCACAATATTTAGCCAAAATTCCTGAGCAGCAACCCTTAATTCTACTCATAGCCAGTCTTAGGTTTCACTGAAAATTTGATTTCTTGTGTATAGAGATAAACAATACAGAGCCAGCGGTAGTGGAGGGGAGTAAGGGAAAGGGTGGTTTCTAACAATTTCAATGTTTTTGCTTAAGGGGAACACAAATCACACATTGACAAACGCAGACAGTCTTACAACAACAGGCATTGACCGACAATAAAGAGCAGTCTGTAACACGATAGTGGATATCTATTATTAAGATTTTCTGTATTGATCCTCCATGCAGAAAACTGGACTGTATGCAATATTGGTGGATAAGATCGGATCTTTATTAAAGGTTAGGGTATTCCACGGAGAATAGTTTTGCAATTCAAATCTTTCAATTATGACACCCCACAATAATCTTTGAATTAAAAGCTTTAATGTTTTTTAATGCAATTCAATGGATAAACCATGCTGTGTGTTGCGGCGTGTGCTGCAATGATGTTTACCAAAAAGAATGTGCGTTTTACAAATAAAACTAAGAAATGAAACTAGGATTGAATGCTATCTTGAATCTAGCAGTGACACCATGTGGTAAACTGGTGGCGTTGGTTCTGAAAATTACTCGAATTATCGAGAAATATGACCTTATACTAGCCTGTCAATAACCGTCACTAGTTACGCTGTCGCCATGTTTGTTCCTGTATGAATTAAAATGAAAGTTGCACCATGTTAAAAACCTAAGTTTGCAAACAGTTTTTACCAGTTATAAACTAATTATTTAAATGTTTATTTGAACTCAAACGCTATTTTATTTTGAGGTCTATACTACTTATAATCACATCAGAGACCCAATGACTTCAAACATGTGTTTTACCCGCGGTTAGGTGACACTGTTGACAACAGAGTGGAACAGAATCAAATCCTTCAGCCGGTTGATGTTGGGTCTAACAACAGAGGCACATAAAGTAACGGACTTGTATTTTTTGTTTCGCTCAGGATTACAGTAAGCTTATAAAGCAACCAAACACCATTATAATATTTGTACCAATCATCGCCAAATTATCTTCTCTTTAACAAATTACTTTGACAACTAATATGTTCAATCAGACGGGCTAGTTGTATCTGCGATCAGTGTGAATTCAAAGACATGATGACGACACGATGACGACATGAGGATGACATCTCATACCATTAATATTTAAAACGAACCAGAGTCTAAAATACCACACTACCTCACAAACGCAAACAGCTTGTCAAAACATGAATTTTGACACCCTTCGCGAGAAGCTCACGTGCTTTAAAAAAATACTCCTGCATTACAGAAATAGGTCATTCTAAAGAATTGCTGAAAATTGAGTAAAAACTAATTAAGCTCAAGTGGAGATACACATGAGTCCATTTCCTTTACCTATAGATGAATGGTTTGATGAACAAACGGTTTTCATAGCCACTGTAGGTCTGAAATGATATGCGGTTTACTAGGTTGCACTATTGACAATGGAGTTGAGGAGTATCCAATCCTTCGGCCGGTTGACGCTGGATTTAACTACAGAGGCCCGTGATAATAAAGACTGCGTGGAAAGCACAATAAGAAAAGATCACAATCGAGAGACTACGAAAGTTTCTTTGTAAGTGTATTGTATGAATCCACAGTGTTGTATCATTGTTTGCACGTGTACGGAGGTGAGAATCTCCCCAGCATGATGGCATCATACTTAAGAGATTGGTGTTTGATGGCTATAGAGTTACATGACCAGATATTCTATCAGTTAGTGTAGTTAAGACTTGTGGGACGGGCAGCGAAAGCTTGCAGGTCTATGTCATAAACTCTATATGGAAAAATCACAATATTGTCTCGATATCAATATTTCAATTAGAATACAACTCAGTTTTGGGTGGTTATTATTTCAACTGGTTAAGGAATGTTACATTTTGCAAATTTTGCAAAAAATTAACGGTTTCTCATAAAATATTGAATGCATTTCGTTCGTGCATTGTCGCAGAATATGATCACTCCGTGAAATCTGCCTTTACCATTTAACTCGGCTTCACCTCGTAAAATGGTAGTCAAGATTTTATCTCGTGATTAAATTCCGCAACAATGCAACCACATGCTTCCAATATTTTGTATAGTGTTCATAGTGATTTACGAGAAACCAGTTTAAACTGATTCGACATACCATCGGTAAAGAAATGTAATACATAAATAAATAAACAAATCAATAATCATGCAAATACGTAAACAAATACATAAACAAATTAATTAAAATGTAAACAAACAAAAATTAAACAATAACATAAATAAACCTAAGGAATATCCTGGAAAAAAGCACTGTGAATACTGACGTATTTCCAATTCTCAACTCAGAATCATGCTGTGAACTATATTGAAAATAATATACTAAAATTCACCTTTTTGTTAATTGACTTTTTTTCTACTTAAGCTGTTATTACGATGGTTTAATTAACATTTTCTCAGAGTCCATATACGGTTATTTGGGTACGTTGGTACACTCATATAATTTGTGCAAATTATTTTACTCTAAATGTTGTAATGTTTTTATATCATGTATTAAAATGTATTTTGTCATTTCATGTCATGTTTGTTGTTTGAGAATTTATGTGTTTTTGTTTTGAATATAATAAACCGAATCATATAATTCCACACAAATGAATAATAATTTGTATTATGATATAAATAAATGAACCTGTTTCTTATTCATATCAAGAGTCTAATTTTGATTCCTCGTTTAGGTTTTATTTTGAGCAACTCAAGGTCAACATTACGATTCAACAGCTGTGTCCTCCATCAACCACAAGATGAACGAAGAAAGAGTCACCCTTTTTCCTATTCTCCAAATTCCTCTCTAGGGTCTGTAAGTCATCACAACATTTTATTACTCCTTACAGGAATAAGCAGAACCTCATACAAAGATCCGTGGGGGGGGGG
>CM021534.1:21031185-21044144 GCA_010994315.2 Pisaster ochraceus
GGGGGGGGGGAGGTTCGACGACGAGGACAGTGGGTGACACTAAATATCTTGCAGTCATTTTGGTATTTCCAAATATGGGCAAATCTTACGTTTCAACAGTAATTGAAATGCTCACTCGCCGTAGCTTTTATAAAGGCCCTAAGCTTGTCATGTGGCATTAGTTGCTAATATTATGAGATTTTAGTTTTCCAATCTTCTACAGTGATGACATCCTATGAAGTACCGCGTCCATTTTGTTGGAGCAGTGGGATGTGCAATGCATTCCAGGTGCAATATTCTCTACATGGGGACTGGTAAAGTTCACTCCTCTGGTCGGTATGTCCCTACAACCGTTTAATTTAAACTGAGGGTAAATAACACGTACTCGGTCCGCCACTTTGCGCAAATCAGTTGGGACTCTCTCAATGATGATGATAAAGCGAGTTGTGGTGCGTCATGGCTGAGCGGTCTAGAGCATCCAACTTAAGCCCTGGTGGATGAGTCATCAAAATGTGGGTTCGAATCCTGGTCGTGACACTCACGCATAACTAGTAAATGGGTGCTAGGGTAAAGATTGTTAGTGTGAATGGTTAGCGACCTGGGCCCAATTTCATAGAGCTGCTAAGCACAAAAATTTGCTTAGCATGAAATTTCTTCCTTGATAAAAACAAGATTACCAACCAAATATCCATGTGTTGCATATTGCTTGTTACTGGTAGTCAGCTGTTGTTTGCTTATCCTGAAAATCACGTGGAAATTTAGTTGGTAATCCTGTTTTTATCAAGAAAGAAATTTCATGCTAAGCAAATTTTTGTGCTTAGCAGCTCTATGAAATTGGGCCCAGGGCACCTGTTATTTTACCGGTGCTGCATACTGCCACGTTAAACAGGGTGTACTTTTAGTGCAATGTGTCTTTTTGAAGGGCTTACTTTGATAACAATAGGCCTATAGCTGCTACTAATAAAGCCCCGGTATCGGGGAAATTTCGCACTCCTTTTTTCAATTGTTTTGTTAATATTGATTTTTATTTTATTTTTTAGGGTGGACGGATGGGGTAGGGTTTGGGTTCCAAGCGGACAGAGATCCAGGATTTTGTAAAATCATCTATTCAACCTTTCAGTTGGCACGGTGTAATTAAGATTTCACCATCATTTCAAAGATGCATCTGGCATGCGTTTTGATTAAGTTTTATCCCAAGTCAATCGGCTAGAGAGAAACGATACCATGGCTGCACGGGTTGGTACTTTATTAAGTTGCGCCCGCATGGGACAAACATTGTGCGGAAGTTCTAATATGACTCATTGTTAACATTGCATTCATCAATCCACACCATCGTTCACACTTGCACTGAAATCAGACCTTCCCAGGCAGATGGAAAGTTGCCTCACTGATGACCAGTGTAAGACTGCTGGAGCCGTGTTAATACATAATAAATGAGTACAGCTTGAGACGGTTAAATATTGACTTAGGGTGTTCCAAACACCAACACATTTTGAAATAACGCGTCAGTGATATTAAAAACCATCGTCAGACACTGACCTGTGAATTCGATTAGATTCTTGCTCCCAACAGGTAATCTTTCACTTTCTAAATTACTCAATTGATGAACATTAATCGATAGAACAATTTTCAACATATTAGTATGAAGTGTTTGTCCAATTAAACCATTTGCAGACTTATGCGAGTCCATGAATCAACCTGAAAGAGCTAGTCCTGTTGTATCTGTCCGAATAACTTAACTGGATTTCAATCAACATCTTAGCTAGACAACACTCGTTAAAAATAAGGATGTAATTACCAGTTGAGGAGAGTGTGTAATATATCTCCGAAGTCGTCACATTTGATCCAAAAGTTGCTAAATTTGACTTTGCTTTGAGTATAGGTTTAAATCAACGCAAAGATGAAATCTGTTGTCACAGGAAGATAACCTCCCTAAACTGGCTAACAAACAACATACACGTACTCTATTGGGATTTTTTTTCATAGGAGATATGGCACTAATCCTATACTGAAACGCTCAAGTTCTTAAAGTGTCACGGCCCGAATTTTGCCGAAAGAATGAATAAAGAATTTTTCCTTTAAAGAATTTTGACAGATTATTCTGTTACAAAATGAAAAAACATAGCCCCCTACAGAAACGTTCGTGTATGCAGAATTGCTTGTACATGGCTATCGGACATGAGATTATGTGGGGAGCCTGACAATAATGTATGACTTTATTTCAAGGGTTTATTCAATATAAGCAAAGTACAAATAAATGTTGCTGTTAAATAACTACTACTTATCATGGAATTTGTTTTTGTGTTTTAGCAATACCTTAAATACAAGTTCACTAATTCCCCGAATCTATAGAAATAGTTAGACATAATTTAAATCGAATTTTCGGGTTAAACTGGCCCAAAGTTTAACCTAGCATCTTCGAACTCATTGTGCAAAGTGTTGAGACCCACCCCCTTAACTACACTGCTGTATCGTTCCCTAATGACACATCTGTAGCATTACGAGGTTATCAGAGTCGAGATAACTCTACTAATGATGTCATTAATTTGCAATAAAGCAACTCTGAGTCACTACTCAAACTGACAAACATGAAGCATGTCAAAACATGTAAAACATAAACATGTCATTCTTTTCGAACAGAAGGATTGCAGTACTATGTTTATTTTGTGCATAGGCCCATTCAATTCAGGCTTGTAAGGCAATAATTATTTTACTGTACAATAAACATTATCAAAAGATTAAAGGGTAAAAGTGTTTTTAAAATGGGGGGCGGGAGGGGAGAGGACAGTGCCATAGGGGATTGGATTATATGCTCTAAAGCAGTAGTTACGATCGTCTTAAGAACAGATTAGAAAATGACACCACCTCGTCAAAGTATTAAGAGAAATCTTGATTTTATAAAATAATATGGCGAAGTCAACTCATGATACTTAAAGGCGTTTTTGGCCTTGTTTAAGCAAGAATATAGATAAATATTTTATTATGCAGCAAAAAGTGATGCTAATGAATTAAAGGGTGCACAACATCCGGGTTAGATCAAACAATAATTTTTTAAACAGATTTGAACATAATGCGAAAACCGGAAGGCTATAGTTTTGATCTCTCGAGTCCAAAACTCGATGTTTGACTATAATTAAAACATATAATTAAAACATAGTACACGTCTTACTGTAATTAGCGCCAATAACAGGTAGAATAGCCGCCGATGACAAAATGTTCAGTTTTAGACGTGGGAGGAAACCCCCAAATTAATAAGGAAAACTCACCCAATCAGGTATGGGACAGAAAACCCAATCCACATACGAGATCCAGTCTGAGGTGGGTTTCGAACCGGGGACTACAGAGGCGAAAGGCGGGCCCCGATACAAGGCTCCCCCACTATGTTCATGTGACTCCGCTGGCCGATTGTGCTTAAACTTTCACATGTTCGTTATATGTGTCACACAAGGATTCTGGTCGTAGACAATTACCGATGTTGCCCCATTCTTTAGGTTCATCCATTAGGGCTAGAAACATTTCACATGACTGATCGGTAAACTACAAATCTTTGATGCTGTTATAAAAGTTAAAAATGTCCACATTACGCAGTGAGACAAAGTGCTTTAAATGAACCACCTGACAATAGAAATAGCTCAGGCCAAATCTGTAAAATAAACTCAATAACAAGTTTTTAAAAAGTTTATTAAAAAACATGTATCGTACTTAAAATAAAAAACCCGATTTGCACATGTTAACATAAATAATTTAGCCTTCGAGAAAGACTCTGCTAGGGTTCGAAACGTCAGGCCACTAACTATTTTTTTGCATTTTTACCATAGGTCCTTTTGGTTGGTAGGCAGTTTGCAACAGCTAATACTATTTTTCATCAATAATTTAAACATTGAATGAATTGAACTGAATGAACGGTATTCCATTCGCCCCGTTGTTTACTCTCGGGACCCACTGCAGATATCTTTTAAGAGTTCGAACTATTGAACCAGCTGACTTGAGTTTGTCTATCTGCAAGAGGAACATCAATATCATTGAGAAGCGAAATTCAACGGAGAATGAATCATAAAGAGTGACTCAATTTCCCCACAATTTCATGATTTGTGCACGGAATTCCACTGCAGCAATTTATCTCGCGTTTCCTAACATTGAACAGTTCCCACTGTGTGTGGATTTTACTCAGCACTCGACATGAAGAGGGGAAGCAACAATCGACTGGCGCCAGAAATCTTCCAGGAGAGATCTTTTCTTCCACAACCAGCATAAATTGGCCGCTTGAGAGAGGGTGTGCCTAACGCTGATAAATGACACAAGGAACCCAAAAGTCACACACTGCCTACACATTAGGTTAACGAAATCCCAGAAATCTAGATTCAGCTGGAAAATAAGACAACAGAAGTGATGGTCCTAAATTTGTTACATCGAGATACAGACCTTGAATGAGAGAACTATTGCCGTTTTGTTCTCTCGGGAAGCCTTGGGTTCGGGAGCACTTCTTGTGTGGAAGATTTGGTTGATAACGAGAGTATTATTTGCACATTTATTGAGGCGATGTTGCACATTGAATGAGTTTGGCATATGATGATGTTGATGATGATGGTGATGATATAAGGTGAATCCCATATGGCCGTTACAGTCATAATATAAATGTCATAATAAACAAGTCCATTAGTTAGTGAACTAGGGATATTTTAAGATATTTAAAGTATTCGAAGCTACTTTAAGTATTTTAAGCTAATTTGGTTATTTAAATTTTTTAGTTGTGAAAACTCGAACGTAATGTATCGTTGATTTGTTTTCATTGACTTCGTTTATAATGCACTCTCTCTGGGTTCATGCACATAATATTGTTTTGCTGTTTTATTTTTTTGCTATTCATGTTTGTTCTCAATTATATCGCTTTGTATATATCTTATCCTGGGGTTAACGATGGAATCTCTGACTGAGTCCCCGAATAAATAAGAAGAAGTAGAAGAAGACAAAACACCCGATGGATAAATTAAAGATTCTAAGCCCGACTTTTGGCCGAATTGACACAAACATTTAGATATAAACTTAAAATATATTATCTAGTTCGATGGATTTTTAGAAAGTTTAAAAATTTTATTTAACAGTTGCATGAAACAAATATTCGCCCATGATTAGTGGTAGTAAACTAAAAACTAAAAACGAATTCATGTCGAGCTTCAATGATTATCTCACGTCCATTAGCAATGTACAAATAACTTTACATTTCCACTGTCTGTGGCATATGCGAAACTTTGTGTATGTTTTTCGTTTTCAGCAGCATCAGTTAAAAATCGCTCAGTGCAAAATTCTTTCAGGCCATGTACCTTTAAAATTACTTTAGTTCTACCTCCATGCTTTGGTGATGTAGGCATTAAATGCATCTACGCAGCACAATCCTGTGTGGATAAAATAGTGCAAGATAGATGTGAAATACAGATCATCTAATCGATCGTGTTAATTGCTCCTTCACCAGATAGAAAAAAGGTCTAAGATTGTTGGATTCGCATAGTCATCAGTTTCAACATCCTCTTATGCGAGTTTCAATACACCAGTTAGGAATACAGACACATTTCCATATGACCAAATCGAAATTGCCAAATGAGATTCTGAGGTTGTGGTCTGCCTGACTTAATCTCTCCTGAACGAGATTTTCAATCATCGAGAACATTTCTGTTGGTGTGGAAAGTAACTATTATCAAAATAATACTCTACCAAATAAGAATCATAATGCGAATGACGTGCTGTTTACGAAACGTGTTCCAGTATGTTTTAACTGAGAAGACAAAAGAGAAAACAACAAAAATACAAAACAACGACAACAACAACAACAACAATATCAACAACAAACAATTGCAAATAATTTGTCCAAACTGTGCAATTTGACCTTAATTCGGAAACTTAAAAAGTGATTAAATAGCAGAAACAAGCAAAAAGCAAAACATTAAAGAAAAAGAAGAACCTATACCCCAATTGTTTCATAGAAATAACTAAATAATAAATTAACTAAATAAGATCAACCTAGCAAACAACAAACATCCCAAAACCCAGCCAAAAAAACAAACAAACCAAATCCTCCGACAAACAACAGCCTCCCAACAAAACAAAACAAAACAAACAACTTTTTACTAATATTTGTTTGAAAATTAATAGAGCAATGTCCTTGCTCTATGGTCAAACGAATCGCCGTCCACTGGAATTCTTCTGACATGAATACCACGCCAATCAGATTCGTGATTTGTTATGGTATTGCAAACGAGACTAGAGGGCGCGTCTCTAACTCAACCCTAATGGCTTAATGTAGACATCAGGAAAAAGGTCAGACAGTGGCGCGAGTCTTCACCCAAGTGGTCTCCCCTTCCTTGTAATTACTCTTGCAACATCCATTCATCTCTCCATCCGTCTTACACCCCTAAAGAAGCACCTGACATGTGTAAATCTTACTGCAGCTCCAGCAGACATCGAGTCTACCTTCAAGAATTGAGGTTTACTCCGGCCGGGTCGACTCATCTATGATCTATCACGCCATTGGGAAGAACTTCTACCAATTTGGACTGGTTAAATCTAGGTTACCACTGGTTGGACTTTATGGAGGTAATTACTTGTCAGAACCAGTTACAAATCAATGGATGTTCCTTTATTTTGAAAAAAGAAACAAGTTTTTTTTAAAGGGACATGAAGGCGAGATGATTTTTTCCTGGTTAGTTGATGCCATAGCAGACTCGAGGTCGTGAGGTCACACATATCTTTTCTATGGTACGACATGGGTTAAATAAAGCTTAGGAATTTGGTTAACTATGTCTGTATCTAAATAAAATAATAAAATAAAAATAGGTAGTTACAGGAAAGATACGACGGAAAAATTATCGTATCCAACCTACACTAAGGTGCATTTTATCTCTTTTAATGAATGTTGGAAAATCCTCCTGCTCAACTGGTAGTCCACTGTAAAAACTCCCGGGTCACCTTTGACCCTGATTCCGGGTACAGGGGGCCTGACCAATTTGTTGGTCAGGCTGACCCGGGAAATGGTTTTAAAATATGGGATTTAAGCTCGGACGCTACGTCATTTTGACACAGATTCTGGGTCACATTGACCCCTGAGACTCAGAACTGTGTCAATTCTGACCCGGGAGTTTTTAGAGTGTAAATACGTTATCTTATCTTTCTCACACACAAATAGGGGAAGAATATTCTGGAGATATAGTGCAGTTCGGATACGGCAAGCTTGCATTTTTAAACATAAAAATAGCCATTTTAAAAAGAGATTATTTAGGAAACTTACTGTCACCCGGTTCTCTGATTATGTAACCTCTTTAAAGACAAGAATCGAATGGCATAGCTAAAATGGCCTGTCGGTTAGTACCTGATTGTTTGTACGTGCATGTACACGGCAATTTCTTCCCTCAACACAATCCTCAGGACTATACGAAATAAAGCTTATATATCAATCTTACCTGGATGCCTCGAGCTTGTCTCTCTCTCACCCTGCTTACATGTATGGTTTGAATACGACTGTTACACCATGGCCGATTGTTGTCAGAGGGGTTATCTTACCAAATTGTCTTTAGCCTATTTTTACTCTAAAGAATTCCAAAGATTTTATCAGAACACAATGACGGGGGGGGGGGTGGCTTTTAAGCTCCATTCTTAGAACCTGTTTTTCTCTTCATGTGCTCTTGTGACTTTAACGAATCTGTTCAACAGAGCACATACCAGACATTAATAAAGTGGAACGTGCTCCTTATTACTGTCTTATATATAACCGTAAACCTTTCCCGAAAAGATAGTGGAACAAATCATGCATTAATCCTGCTACAATATCCAACCTTAGAGACTTTGAAACATCAAAAGCTATGTAATAGTATGCATATCAAGTCATTTGGAGGATACATTTCCATCAAAGTGTTAACACATTTCTCTTTATTGACACCTTGCAGACCATTTCGTACATTTTGATTTGGGGAGCAAGAGGGGGAGCGAGGGTTCTGAGCACAGGGGGGGGGGGGGTAGTCTCACTAACTTTGGTGATGCCATTACCCTAAACCTGAGTGTTTTTAAACTCCCTGACAGCAAGCTTTAAACTCGGACTACATTTTCTACTCAAGATTTATAAACCGGTCTGTCAAAAAACCAGATCATCTCCAGTGCCACTGCTTCTCCGAAATGACAGACATTCTAATAATAATAAGACTCTTCCTCCATTTAACCATTAACTATCCAAGAAGGAGACTGGCCTTGTTCTACATCTTTCACATCGCAGATTTCTTCTCGCATTTCTTGTAAGACAACTCCCCCGTCACCGTCCAACAATAATCATCTTCGTCTAAATCCTCCAATCTGTTTCCGCTACCCTCCCTTGACAGGCAGTAAATCTCTTGGTTGCCAATGGGGGGGGGGGGAATAAAAAGGGGCAGGGAAATCGGAAAGGATATTGTCTCGGATCTGTTTTTGTATCGTATTGCTAGACGTAAATCTTGAGGAGAAATTTGCAGCCCGAGGCTCTATGACCCAGAATGGTAGAAGTTTTCCTTCTGAAGACAACCCCACATCTTTTCTTATTTGAGATATATGCCTTGCATGAAGACATGGATCCAAGTTGAACACCAACAATTAATAGAAAACATGTGTGTATCCACAAAGAGGGGGCATTGCTTCTGGGTGTATACTCAAACAAAGATAAGTTGTCTGGTGTCATTTTGTGCGAGCATTTAACAATGACCATGGATCATGTTAAACAAGGATTTATTAAAAATCTAGCATCTTTTACTGCAGGCAAAGTATACCTTTGGTTTTTGGAACCGTTCCATTGTTTTAATCCTATTTAAATGTAGATATAGGCTATATAAAAAAACTAACTTTTGAAAGTTTTATTTTAAAATGTGGTTGCGTTTTTTAGATATCGCCGAAAATCCGGAGCAAATATGTCCACTCATGAAGAATAATCCCTAATAGGATCAAACAGAGAAACGTTTCTGTAAGAAACGTTTCTCAGATCCAAATTTGGGAGATAAAAACTAACATCTTTTTCCATAACCACATTAGTTTGAAATAAAACGTTTCTCAAAATGCTTTATACTATCGAAATCGGCTATACTTCTAACAAGGATATTTTTATTGCCATTAATGTTTAGAAAAACAAGGCACGACAAAGACCGACCTACTCCAACAATGGTTTATAGGTATCTGTACAAGGGAAATATTGAGAAGAAAAGTAACGTTTACCATCAGCTGAATTTACGGAAGCGTTTAAGGGACATTGAAAAAAACCAGAGAGTCATAATTTTGAGTTTTAAGTCACCCCCAAAAATTGTGTGTTAACATTTACACCATGTGTGTTGTCACATGGATACCGAAGAGTGAATCAACATTAACATCTTAGGGTGCTAAAATAACACCAATGCAATTTCTTTTGTAGAAATTAGTGTTATTTCAACACCCTATGGTGTAAATTATTATTCTTTTTTTAACACTCACGTTTCTGCAGTGTGGGAATTGGAAGAGAAAACAATGGAACAATAAAGCTATTCAGCATTCAGCAATGACCTGAACACCATACCGCACTGTTAAAAAAAAATCAATCTCGGTTCGGTCAATATTTCTTTGCACACCCCAAAATTGAGTTTCCCTTCATATTGTACTATCAAATTATAATGATACGATAAGTGGTTGTTAAAGCGTTTTAAAAAAGAAAAAGAAAAAAAACTGTGAGCTTTTCTGAATATTATGCAATGGAGAATTGTTAATGCTACGAAAGCTCGATTGTTTGTTGGTTTGTTTATTTGTCTGTTTGGTTGGTCTTCAACGTTAAAGGGTGTGGTAAGATTGAAACTATTCTAACTGTTTATAGTTCTGATCTCGCGAGTCCAACACCCAATGTTTGACACAGTGAGTCAGATAACGATTTCTCCCTCAGTATTTTCTCGAGACTCCGACCAGCGTTCGAGCTTTATCCTCCACAGGTTTGTTATTTCATGTATGTTGCGATAACTGGTTCGGTTATTGGTCTTTATTACAAATATTGTCCGCGTGCCATAAAGAGCTATCACTTGGTTCACATCTCGTTTTATTAATCACACTGCAACGAGGGCAGCTTTATTAAAGATTTATTGGATATCAGATGAGAAATTGCAAAAGATTTTCTACTTGTTTTTACAATCCCAAATTAATTATCTTATCAATTTCTGAAAAAACTAATAGGGCTTTAGTGGTCCCGATGTGACAATGTTTTCTTTCTTTTTAGACTCATGAAAATATGTGGTATACACAATACCTTTCAGCACACTTGACAAAAACACATCCATCAGTGTTAAATAAAACAAGTCGAAAATGTGTTTGCTTATCTAAAACAACCAAAGAGCTTGCCCTGTCCCGTCCTTTAAAAGAATATTTTAAAACATTTGTATAACTATAGACTAGTGACTAGTCCCCATTGATATAACAACTGTGCAAACTAGACCTTCCAAAAGGCGTGGAAACACAAACTGAAGACTCAGGAGTATTTTGTTAGGCCTATATACTTTAAAATTCACCTCGGCAAGACTGACCCTATAATATTTGTAGTCAAATAACGGTGAATCTGTCTCATAGCCTTGTGCACAACATAACCCTGACGCTATACAGCTGAATTAACCCCCTTGGAGATATAAAACAGTCACTCATAACATCTGGAACTATCGACCGAGGGGCTGCTAAATATCAACCCTGCACCAAAAAAGTTCACGTTCTGTACTTTCTCCTCAATTATTATGAACCCGAAGGAATGGATTTCTGCTGATAATTTTCCATCGCTTGACGTTAAACTGGGCCAGACCCTAGCAGATATGTACCGATACGTGTAAAATGAACGGTGAACCCTATGTTTGAGACAGTCTACTGCCTGAAGATATCCAATTCCACATGCCTCAATTTTACGACAGATACTAAATGAGACCTGAATACCATGGCAACCGAGGACAAGGGCTAAAAACATGCCACATTGATAGGAACGTGACTTGGTGTTAAGCGCGCCACTTCAAATGTCTTATGTCACTGTTTACGACAAGGAAATGCTGGCAGCCTTTTTGATTCACGTAAACGGTGTAAAAACACAATTTAATTCCGACTTCTGTTTTGATGTGGAGCCGTTATTTACTCCAGGTATACCCTGCCAAAACTTCAGTAGATTTAACATGGCTGCAAATTGCTAATCAACAAACACTACCACTCTCGGACTTCCCTTGTACAGAATCAATGGTTTATCAAAAGTTAATTAGAACTGCATGCACCAAAAATAAGGTTTAGTATCAAGTGAATACAAAAAAAATTGTAACGGTTCTTTGCATTCCAATTTCGCATTTATTTCCACCAGCACACTCGTAAAAATGCGTGAAGGGGTAAGACAGTATAAAGTAAGTTTGTTAGTTGTATAGTTCGTCCAAGGGCAGACTCATATATAGTCAAGGAAACTGATCTGCCGACCAGCGACGAACCTATGGTAACATTTACAAGGGGGACAAGGGGCGCACAAAGTTTAGGGGCACTTCTGGCCCATTAACACTGTACTTTTCCCATTTGCATTTATCTTACAGCGCTTTTGTTGTGTAATTTACTATTTTTCATAAGATAGAGAACATTGAAATTACCAAAAAAGCTTTTAACAATTAACTTATTTCGGATGGTCGTCCCCTTCCTGTGTTTCCCGGTTGGTGTCCGAAAGAGGTCTATGAAGGTCTTGGGTGGTCGTCACCTCAACGTGTTTCATACCGAGTGATTTCATTTGTTTTATCAGAAAACTACTAAAATATTGAAAAAGACACCAGATCAATAATCCTGATAAATATGTCCGTCTGAAATGTTGCCATGTTGAACAAAACTGCGCTCAGATTTGATCCAACTTAGTACTGCTTGATCGAAAAAACGATTGCAAACACACATGTAGCGTTAACAGGTTATACAGTTTAAATACAATAATAGAGGATTCAAAATAATCATAAGACTCTTCCAAAAACACCAAACGCAACGTCTTAAGAAAATTCTGTAATAAAACCTGTAACGCACATCAGAGAAGATAATTAAGCGGTACAACCACTTAAACTTATCAACATTGCAAACTTGGTAGGCTCTTCTTGTCAGATAAATCTTAGACCCGATGTCAGGCACCCAGACACAGAAACTTGATAATTGTTGACATAACTATTAACAATACAGTTGAGAGAATAGACTGCAGAAAACTGGAAAAAGCTGTTTGCTTTGGATGTGTAACTGCTGGTATTAGCCTGGGACATTAGTAAGTTAACTTGTGTTCAATCAGGCAAAGCTACACCGGTATGTCACTAATAAACATTAGTTTAAGCTGAGCAAAATTTGTTGTTCACGATGTCGAAGCACCGATGAGTGAACAAGTTTCTCTCCTTTTCCTTCTTGAGAATCCGTCATTAAGCTTGTCCTTATTAATGATTGCGTATGAGGTTAGGCCTAGCGGTCAGCAGTGTGTTCAGTGTTGAAGTCATTATCATTATTGCGAAGTCATAAAGGATTTGGTTCGCAACAATACGTTTGTAGATTACAAACGACTTGAACAGCGCCCTCTCTTGATTATAAGTTGCGCAAAATACCGCTATCAAAACAAAAACCCCAAGCATGACGTCTACCATGCTGAAACCGATATGTATGTACCGACAAGGAGTAAGAAACAACAATAGCAACACAGACATCAACATTGTTATGTAAAACATCATGATATCCATTTATTAAAACTGATAAAAAATAGCCTTCCCCCAATTTATGTCGCCCCGCAAATAAATGTCTGGTTAGATCACCGACCATCTGGTTCTAAACACAAAACTATTGGCAGGTGTGGCCGACATTAATTAAGAGGGTGCACCACACCAAATGGACAAATATTCATGCGCCAAGCTCATTATCATAATTTGTATACCCATTACCCACATAATTTTTTTAATTATAACGTTTTGGGGGTCGTGCAATTAATAGACTGTGTAATT
>CM021534.1:21085000-21113393 GCA_010994315.2 Pisaster ochraceus
GTCATACAAGTAATGAGAGCTGTGTAAATGATTTGAATATTAAACAAGTTGTAAGTAAAAAGAAGACATACTTAGTATTGGGAAGAGTCTCTTCATGTTGAGTTGCCGTAACAGAAACAGACAAGGCACGGTGTGATGAAGGGCAACTGTATTGACTCCTTGCTGCACTCACAAAATCTAAAGGGTACAAAAATATTAAATTCAATGTTACTCCAGAACTCCAGGGTGCAAAATTAAGAAAATGTGCTGGGTTGCCCCAGGGCAAACAACTGAAAATCAGTTTGCCCACAAGTGAGTTTGGTTAATTTTTTGTAATGTTACTAACGCACTGTCAACTGAAATCAAACATTACATGTACATGTATTCCTCTCAACTTCTATTAATGCCTAACTGTTGTAAAAACAAATGGGCCCTTTGAGATTGCCCTTGAGAGTGAAAAAGCACTGATAGAAGAACTCTTTATTATTATTTAAAAACTGTAAAGACATTGGTCTGCATTGGGGAAAGAATTCATTTGGTTTCTATGCTTACACCAATGTGTAGAGCACTGCCAGTTGGGATCCACCCCCACCCCACCCTCCTTCTAGATCAACGAGTCCACCTGTTTGCTCACTGCTTAATTACAAGATTCAAACTGGCCTCTAATCATCAGGCACACTTGATGGTCTAGTGGTTAAGACATGTGCTCTTGAATGTTTTGAAGAACGCATGAATGTAGGGAACAGTACATTGTACGTGTATATCAACTATTGTAATATTGCACTTCTTACAAATGCTTTCTCTTGAGAAACATTTATAACGTAGTGTTAGGCCTCACAATTTATTGTTATGCCCCTGCCTGCCCCTCCCCCTTTCAAATGAAAACGTATAGATTTAAATCTACAGACTACATGTACAATGCACTAGTAGAAAAAATTGCCAACTCACACACACACACACACAAGAACACTACACTATGTCACTATTGATTCTTCATGAAGTGCATTGTACAATGTACAGTGCTTTGGGATAGTGCCAAACAATATTCTTTTGAAAGGTAACTGATATTTGAAAAAATTATGAAACTTGGTTCACTTCTATCTTTGTTATAAGAGCTGACCTTGTTAAACTGAACTCTTTATGAACAGATATTGTCAGTACATGAATGCTTTGAAACAAATTATGAAACTCAGTTCACTACTGTTAACAATTGAACGCGATAAAACTGAACTCTTTATGAACTTTTTAGATAACCTGGAGGTATTGTCAGGGCATGAATGCTTTATAAAAGGTGTCTAGGGGTATAGATGAGAGCTTTTTATCTCAATGGCTTCAGAAATTGTACAGAGTACGTTAGACCTTTACTACAGCCCAATTCCTTCTATCCAATTGAAAAAGTGAAGGATTCTGAAGGACTAGGGCTGGTAGGCCAATTTAAAAAAATGGCTTAGACCAATCACAGGGTCAAGCACTCCAATCTTGCATAGTCCAAACAATTTGGTGTGGAGTGACACAGGAGAAGAATCTCGCTAATTCATGGCCGACCCGCCAGATCCAATCTCATCTCTTTTAATTTTATGAACATGTTAAATTGTTAGATTTTTACTTTTAATTTTAATTTTTTTAAATTTCCTCTCAACTGGCACTAGTCAGTTCAAACTGACTAGTGCCAGTTGAGAGGATATTAAAATAAACTAAAAAGTATTCTCCTCAGGTACTACTGTAGTGGAAATTGCGGAGTTATGGTTTTCAAAAGCCATTTGTGTGAAAACGCACAGATAACTTTTTGATTTGCACAGATGAAAAGTTAGGTATAACACTATTATATAATTTAAACTATTCCAACTAAGCCTTTTTCGATTCCCTTTTCGTGTTTGAATGCAAGAGTTGCAGTATACTGCAACTCTGAGGTAGTGCAATTTGTCAACGTTGCATTATACTGCTACTCAATGTTGCATTATAATGCAACGTTGCATTATTTGCACTTTTTGCGCCGACTGACCTAGCCTTAGAACTTTAGGAACCTCAAAGTCCTTAGAACCTCAACGCCTCCCTGTCTCAGGCAGTAAAAAATCAGATAATAAATAATGATATATATACACTAAATAAAATAGGACATCTATTGACCAATTATTTAACTTTCAAATGAACAAAAAATAAGGTAAATGATTCAAATGTAGACTGGGAAATATAGTGGAGGTTGGATGGTAAGTTTGCCAAGCATTAAATATAAAATGGCCTATTTCATGATTTTGCATAAAAACCATAAATTCACAATTATACAAGGAAGTGTTAACAAAACCCCCAAATATTTTGCACTCTCACCAGTCTCACTCTCAGTCTCAGGTACAGGATCATAGAGGATGTTACTTACCACCAAACAACCTTCTGAAAACAGACATACTGTGTTTGCTTCGTTTGGGTGACTAGTAGTAGTAGTAGTAGTAGTACTTATAATGTAGTGTAGTGTGGTTGACCTATGTGCAACGGAAATGTTACACACACAACACAGCAGTGGTGTGCTGTCTGAATTAAATTGTTATGTCACTACTCACTATGTGTACACGTCCCGTATAGCTCGTACTAGCTAGATAGCATACATACCGCCCGCCCGTGATATGTAACAAACATGTGCTGCATAATAACACAATGCACGCAAAGGTCATGATTGTTTTTCATGCTTGTTGTTAAATTGCGCCCTCATGCGGTTGTTTGCAATTGCATGCAGCCCTGTGAACAACGCTTATAAACGCTGTCAGACAAAACTTTTACACATGCTGGCTAACCTTTTGGTTCTTTTTATGATAAGCCTTTTATTGGTCACCATTTTTTTTTTTTTAATTCTGAAAATTAAAGTTCAAACTTTAATAAAACTAATTGCACCTTAAAAATGCCCTTACTAATGTACCAGTGTAAGACTCAGTTAATTTAGTTAACTTAAGGCAGGGTTGTTGGTCTTGGGTGGTGTTGGGGTTCACGTGAGCGATATGTTGACTATTGATGAAGAGCTTTGCACAGTGACTGCTATGTATTTCTACATCCCTATGTTCCGATACTCCTTTGGACACCCATAAAAAAACCCACACCCTATGTTACAACACCCCTCTAGGTTCTGACACCCCTATGTTCTGATATCCCTAAAACTTTCAACACCCCTATCTATGTAGTTAGTCCACTGACAACCCTATCAGTTCTGACACACCTATGATCGACAATCCTAAGTTCGGATAACCCCTCATGATCTACACACCAGGGTTAGGGTTAGGGTTAGGGTAAGGGTTAACATACATTTGTTGGAGTGTCAGAAACAAGGGGAATCTACGATTGTACCCATGGTTCTACTTAGCTTCTCTGTTGAGGAATGAGACACATTTTATACAAAATTTGTATCACATGGGTAAATTTCTCCAACTTTTAATCAACAAAAAGTCCAAAAAAATTCAGATTCATAAAATATTACTTCATCCTGCAATAAGATTATTTTACATCAAGATTGGATTGAGAGGAATTGAATACATTAACATGCTTTAGTTTTTTCATGCATTACAAATACACAATTAAATGAAGTCCTTTTTCATCTTTGAATCTTTATCCTTTTCCTGATGGGTTCTGTACCACAAAGGCAAACTTTTAGTGCATTGGGATAACTTGTTTGTGCATGACTTGACTACATTTTCTTGTGGAAAGAAAGTTTTTGTCAAAGGATTTTTCAGTTTCGGATACATTAGAGATCCAATTAGGACAGTGACAATACCCCAATTGAGATAGTATGTATGACAAGAGTACCCTGCAAGTATTTAACGGGATGTTGTAAATCCTAAATGTATCTGCTGAAGAAAATCCTATTTTACAGTGACATAAAATAATACTAAAGTGTTTAGTTAAATTTACCCAGATTTAAGAAACTCTCCCAACCCAAACCTCAATGAGCATGCAATCTACATGTACTTCATGTATTAACTCTCCTTACATCTTTGAAACCAATGCGATACTGTTGTAGGGAACTCTCCAAAACATTTTTGTTGATGGACTTGATATAAATGATGCACTAGTAGCTCCTCATGACTTCATTTCTGAAATATGTTGGTCATTTTTACTGTCCTTTCTCTGTTTTTACTGACATTTTCAGTGACTTTGATGACATGCATCTTCAAAACCAGTAGGTCGTCATTAATGAGGTTAGATAATGGAATCGTGCTATCCGACAAGAACAACTCTCATTCAACGATAGGCCTTCCTTTGATGTCAGTGAGGTGCTGCTTGATCTCAAGGAGGGTGCTGTTTGAGATTGTGACATCATATGCAAGAAGTCTATGGAAATGGGTTAAACTACACAAAGTCAAAGGATGACCACCCCTCTATAGAGAATCATCCTTAGTGAGGAAGATTGCAGGTTTTCATCATTACTGACAATGAAAAGATAACTAAATTTTCACTCCACAACTTTGTGTCTTTTAGCATAAAAACCAAGCAAACAACTTCCTACCAAACTAAAAAATGACTCAAATTGGAACTCATTCCAGATACTTGTTTTTGTACAAATAAACCCTTACATATCTGTGTACATAAATATTATATAATGTGCACTTATTATTGATACTTACTGTGGGATATTCATTTACGTATTAAACAATTTTCACAAAGAAAGACTTTGTTTTCTTATACAAAAATCTCTAATTATTAACTTGGGTACAGCTGCTGTAGTATTGACAACAAATTGAAAATAATTCAAAGCACAATATTTTATTTCTTGCTACTTTACTGTTACTACTTTTATTTACAAAGAAAAAGGTTTAGATACAATTTGTATCAAGTTTGTACTATCAAAGAAAATGACACTAACAAAACATCTGAAATGCTTATGAGTAATGAAGGCAATTTCATGGCGCTGCTTACTGTAAGCAAGAAATCAATACTTAACGTTAGTGTATCCTGCTCATTTTTGCTGAGCAGAAAATAACCGAGTATTATTTTCTACTTAAGATGCTCTATGAAATTGGGCCCATGTGGGTCCTTCCTCTATGACAGTAAAGTTCTTGCTAGAGACTGTGCAAGCTGTGCATGAATTAGAGCATTATCCTGCCAGTAAGTGTGAGATAATTCCACTTTACAAGCCATGCCCAATTCACACAAACTGGCTTCACTGATTGCCAGAAGCTCATAGGAGTTGCAATGAGCTAGTTTTTCTTTGATAATTTACACAAGATGTTTAATATAAGCACTAAGACAAACTTTTGAATGATGAAATAAGTGATTTGGGGTAAAACTACACACAAACATATGCCAGCTGTGGACGGAGCGAAAACTTTGTAACGCAATGACTTACCAACAGGGTAGTGTGCAAATGTTTCCTTCACACATTAAAGCAAAGTAAATTTAACAAATGTTTGAAGACTTGTTCAGTCTATTATACAAATCTCACATTCATGATAAAGCTGCCTGTGTCTAGATTGTCTGTAACACTACAAGGAATTAATAACTATAATGTACAAGAAATATAAGCGAAACAGAAAGAAGAAATTTCACATTATTGTACGAGGTTTGTAACCATTTCTGATTACTTTATGATCAGTTGTACTCAGTAAATTTGATATTAAATTCATGCATTACAAAGGTATTATGAGAAGAGACATAAAATATTGTTTCATTCTTAACATTGCAATTTCCTTGGCCCTTTACTTATATAAAATTCAATTATAATTTCAGAACCACACTCCTCCCCCTTAAAACTGCAAAAGTAAAACAAATTTGAGAAGCTGACAAGCCATTCTCCCAAACTCCAAAACGGCAAAAAATCACAACTAACACCCCCCCCCCCAAAATCACAATTACAACACTGTAATACAACACTCTCATTTAACATGTTTGCAACCATGTAAATAAAATTGTATGAAAAGTTACATGTAAACATCATTCAAGCTGACCTGACCAGATAAATTCTGGATTTTTGTTGACAATTTCAGACCAGTACAAAAAATACACATGTATTGCAAACATCCTTTTTGCTTTCAGGGTCAGCATTGCCAGGAAAGGCCACCAGCAAAGGATAAAAACCTAAGATCATATAGCACTGCAGGCGCAAGATGGGCTGAAATATGAAGTATGCACTGGAGGCCATTTTAGTAAGCAACCCTTTAGATGCAACAATATATGGGTGCGTTCGATTAGCTTACACGTGTAAGTAAATCTTACACGAGAGCGTTCGATCAGCCATCACGTTATACTCGTGTCTACCCTGGTGTCAGCCACCACAGCCCCAGTTCACGAGCGGGACTCTGGTGTATGCCCGGGTGTAATGACGTAGTTTCTGGCTGCAGGCGCTTCATACCTAGATGGCGGGGGACAGTTGATTGCAACACGAGTACAAAAAATACACATGAATACACTGACTTATTGTCTATGAAACAATTATAGCAAAAACAGAAAGGAAATGCATTTCCTGAAAAACAAACAGTTGGTGAGTGTGTGCAAAGTATGGTTGATATAATTAATTTGTGTCGTCACGGACATCGACGTTTTCCAATTGAGCAGGCGACGGGAATGACGGAGCTGTCTGTTTTCACCTTTTTAAGTCGCGCCGCTAGGCATCAACCTTTGACATTAATTTTCCCAGAGTGCTAAGCGAAAACACACCATCGTTCGATTAGCCTCATTCCGTAGCTACCACGAGCGTAAACCCCCGGTACACACGGGTAAGCTATTCGAACGCAACCTATAAGTACAAACATTGACCATTGCTATAACAAACATTTGCTTTATACTGAAATGGCACCTTCACCTTCACCTTCACCTTCTCCCAATAGACAGAGCTCCAGTTGCCAATCTTGCGCCTTCGGGCTCTGTACAATCATTGATACAAACATCTCTGGGGCACCACTGTGTGGCAGAACCTCCACACAAAAATCAATATTTAGATACTCCTTCATTGCCATTCATGCCATTGGTTGAATAACATAATAGATTTGCACAAGGTTCTGAAATTTTGTTCACCCTTTATTAGTTTTGGGAACACTTGCTTATGTACTAATACCACTGCATGGAGACTGTCTGTGTTGATGTGCTGGGTGTCATTGGACCGATTTCAGACCATAATCACATATCCAACGTGTGAAAATTTCATTTAAACTAGGAAAACACGTTCCTGAAACTGTCGAGAAACAGTTTATGTGTTGTTAGTCATACATCAGTGTACACGGTGTAAGGTGCAATTACTACGTCACTTAAAAAGTTTACATTTTGCAAAGGATTTTATGCGCACTCTTATTGAGCTTTTGGGCGATTACTTGGTTGAAAATGGTCACTGAAGGGCAGTAGAATTATAGTTTTAAAAAAACACATTAAAAAACCCAAACCCTACGGCATAGTTGTGTTTTGAGATGGTAAGTCACAGTAGCCACACCAGGCAAGCTTCCATTGTTGATGCAGTTCTGAATATTTTTGAAAACAATGGATTTTATCAAGTCTGTCCACCTAGTGTCTCCGAAAGACTACCTATGATTTTATATCAATGGCCAGATGACATCATCAGTCAAAACTTCAAAATGGTTGCTCTCTCTAGCCATTGCCGAAGTTGCTAAATTATTATTTCTTTCACATTTATAAAAGTTACTTCCAGTTTGATGTCTTATTAGAACCATGAGTTATAACCTTGGTCAAAAAAGTACAACCGAATCGCAATGATGTATGGTCAAACAATTTTACAATAAACGAAAGAAACTTTACGACAAGGATGAACAATTTACTTAAAATATCTGAAAAAGTAATCTCTGTGCAAATTGAAAAACATTGTTTTTTAATAACACCTTTTCAAGGAGAGTGTCTAGAAGTAGTAGGAATTTTTAGAAGGCACTTCACAGAAAAAAAGCAAGGTAGAATATTTCTACAAAATGAAAAATTGTACATCTTCTTGATAAAACTAATTTTGTCATGCTTTAATAACAGTGAATTACACTTGAATTGTTTAATGCTGAACTAAGCGAAAAGAGAGCATGAGCAATTGCTTTTAAAAACTTTCTCAAAATAATTAAACTGATGATGAATTGGAAGAACGCATTGGTGAACGCATCTGGATGCAGTCAGATGCAAATTCCTACACTCCAGTAAAATGTTATCCCCATTCTTCCCCATGATACATGATACATTCACATGTACAGTGTTAATTATACACAACTAAAGGTTGACAACTCCTTTATTCCAATTATAAATTAAAAAACTTGAAAATCATTTCATAAAACTATTGTCAAAAAGAAGTCTGTTTCACCAAAACTAGTGTAAGTGGTAAAGTAGAGGTTTAATGGCGATGGAAACCTGGAAGAAAACTGAACTTTTGATAGATAAGGTAATGAGTCAGGCATCCAAGGACAGATACAATCTGCTGGCATGAACAGACACTGGCAAACTAACCCTTTTTGGGCCAGGCACAAACAATGTACAGTGTACTTGAGTCTGATGGCAAAACCACAATGGATCAAACTGATTAGCTTAGAGTCAGTCATCTGTAACCAAAATGATCTAGGTGGTAAGGGGTCACGAGCCTAATCTGATGACATGAACAGACTGGGTCAATTCAAGCTGATCAGGATCAGTTTACACTAACCAGTAAGGGTCAAATCATCTAAGCTGGATCTAGAATGTTAATTGGTCATGCAATACATAACAGGTAAAATCCCATGACCTGATGAGATGAGACAGCTGCAAAGTGACCAGTTTAGGGTCACTTTAAAAACTTAGTAGCCATTATTACTTGGTTTCCACAAATGAAACACCTGTCTTATAACAAGGTCAAACATAAACAGGACACATTTTTGTAACAAACACAGACACACACCTTAGGATGTAAAATTCTCTGACCAGAATGGGTCAAATTATCTCCACTTGCTAGGGTAAATAATCTGACAAGACATGATCTGAAACCCTACTCTGTCACCGTCAGATACATGCAAATCTGACCCAAATTAGTAAGATACCCTAAAAAGATTATCACCGATCAAATAGGGGTCAAAGTCTGACAAAAAATGGTAAGAGTTTTGACCCCAAAGGGTCAATATCCCACTCTGCATAGTTTTTACCAACTCACTTCTCCTTCTTTGATCACATACATGTATGATCGGAAATTATTAAATGTTTTACTTTAATTCTTTAATTCTAAGCAAAGAGTGAAGACAAAAATCTGAACTACCTCAGGTAGATTCCTTTGGTATGAAAGAAGTTTGGTTTTCACATAGATGCTCCTCAACTTTCCTAGGTGCTTCCCTGTTGTTACCCTTCGCCAATGTCTTGTTATCAGTTTTCTTTTGCTCTGCTACATTTTGAGCATCAACAGAAGTGCTCTGGTCGAGAGGTTGGTGGCATTGGCTGCCAGGTCGAGGAGCTGATGCCTCCGAGTCACAGCATTCTAGTGACCTTGATGCGAGGGTTGTGTCAGACTTGGCATTACCTTCATCATTATCATCATCAGTAATAGTCAGAATTTGAATGGCACTCTGGGCTTCTGCCACCCAGTCCGCAATCCGTTCCTTATCCAATGGGAGGGCAGTCTTATTGTTGAGGATTGATATCCCTCCAAGGTCCTCCTCTTCTTCATCATCCTCCTCTTCGTCATGATGTGGATGGTAATGTGTATCGATGGCATCTAACTCATCATCTTCATCGACATCACTCAGATCATAGGCATCGTCGTTATCTTCACAGTCGACGTCGTCAAGCTCGGCAGCTTCTAGTGTCTCTGAGGAGGTCTTGGATGCACCCTGTTCTACCGTTCCACTGTCTTCACTGTGTGCACCCTCTTGACTGAAGCCACGATCACTCTCATATCCTCCTGTGGTAGCATCAGTGTCCACAAACTCACAAGTAGTCAAGGTGGAAACTGGTGCTGCCATGGTATACTCGGCCGTCTTCACAGCATCATTGAATCGCACCTCCCGGACAATCTCGTTGCCCCGGCTGTCTACCTCTGGCTCAGGGTCCGGATAGTCCTCTGATATGGGCTCTGAGATAACACTGCTGAAGGAAATCCCACTGCAGCCAGACAGGTTGCGATAATGGCCCAGATGGTGGCGGTGTTTGGAGAATGGCACCACGGTGCTGGCTGCTTCTGCCTCCTGCTGAAACTGACGGATCATGGCATTGTAGTTGTCACGTGCACTCTTTGTTAAGTCTAGTAGATTTTTATAATGTTCCTGGAGAAAGATATCAAGAGAACACATAAATGATTTCTTGAAAAATTTGACTTAAAACTAGCATTCGTCTACTGCTTCATTTTTTAGTAAAAGGGTTAGAATAAATGACTGCATCAAAAGATTGCATCCATAGATTTCCATATTAACCTACTGTGATATCTAGCCTCATACGTCATAGGGGAACACAAAAATGTCCATTCAACTTTTCTATTCATGAAAGACACCCAATGCTGAAATAATGAAAAGGTATAACAACAAACTAAAAATAAAATAGAACAGCGAAGCTGCCATGGCGAGCTGCCGATCGCCAGATAGAAGACCAATGACTAATTGCAATAAGGAGTTATGACCATTTACGGTTTTCATTGTTTTAGCTCATTCAACTGGAACCAGTGATAAACTTTAAGAGTTTTATCTTTTCATATGAATCAACATTGTCATTACATAGGCTCACTCTGCTTCGCAGCTTGCCAAAAATAATAATACTTCAGCCATGATATCAATGTGATGTGATATCTTGAATGTGTTGACAAATACTTACCTTATACATGTTATAGGACTAATTAGGTGTTATTTGACAGGTTTCTTTGTTACCATTTGACAAGCAAATAAACCTATGTTTGAGTTATGGCAACTTTGGTAATTTGTTTCCCACAGGAGAATGTGAACTTACCTGTGCACCATCATAGTTGAATATCCCAACCACACTAACTGGTACAAGCTTGTTGACAGCTCGACCAAGTGCCTTACGTCCAAGGGCAAAGACAACGGGTACATTCTGCTCATTTGATAGCGCTGTGATGCGATTCAATGCCTCGTCTAATCCACCTGTTATACAAATCCAAAAAAGGTGAATAGTTATATAGCAAAATAAAAGAGAAAAGTTAATGCATCGATGAATGAGTTCTTGAAGATGCCAATGGTTCTGTGAAAAGAGTAGGTTGAACATATCTGGGAAGCAACTGAAAAAAATTACACTGCTTATTATTTCTGTAGTAAAAAATAAAAAAGGAACTGCAGCCAAGTTAGTATCTTTAAATACAACCTTCTTCCACCTTTTACTGAGCTTTTCTTTTACCCTTCCTACTTTTGGTGAAGTTTTCCAGCGAGTTGAGTAACCAAACTATTGGGGAAAAGAACCCCATATATTTGCTTGAACTATCAATCTTGAGTGATGCAATTAAATTTGATTTTTAAAATTTTATATTCACCTATTTTCTCATTTAGCTTTTGAGAAAGACTCTGTTTGAGAACTGTGAGGAAATGACCCATTTTTGTATTTATACCATCGGTCATTTTGGTTGGTAAGCAGCTTGCAACAGGTATTTCTTTTTACTTTTTTCAAATGTTTTATTTACTGTACTTTTGTTACAGAAAAAACAAAATAAAAAATAAAATAAAAGTAGGTACCCTGACCTTTAGATTGGATCCTCTCTAGGTTGGGAGAGACGATAATACATTTGATCTTCTTCAGCTTCAGGTGTTTGGTAACCTCACGCAGTCCCATAACAATGCGCCGCTTGGATTTTGCCTGGTGAAAAATAACAAACAGTTTAAACCCCCATTATCAATTTCACAGTGCAACTCCAAAAGCACTAGTCCTTTCAAACAATTGGCCAAATTATCAAGAAAGATAAAATACAAGTCACCTATGAAAGTTTCAGCTGAATACAGTGTCTACTTGTTGAGAAAACCGCACAAAACCTGTCATAGTATTTTCATTAAGATCATCAAATCCATCCATGTTTAGGAAGGTGACAGCAGGTACAACTGGCATCTATTGCCGCAGCATGCACAAACAGACAAATTTGAACCTCCAAAAAATCTATTTTAGGAGATCTTTAGAGATTCTTTCTGTCACTCATCTGGGCCCAAAAATGGCCAAAACACAGTGTCACTCACATTACTTTGATACTGGTTCCAAGCTAATTTTAAATGTATCTATGGAAATTAGGTCCTGCTTGCAAAACCATTGACTCAAATAAAACCATGATTGAAAATAAAAATCCTGCAGGGAGTAAAAATTGGCTATGAAACTATGATCAGGTTGGCTTGGTGGTAAATGGCCCTGCCTTTCACCTTTGTGAATCCTGGTTTGAAATTTCACCTTTGTGAATCCTGGTTTGAGTCCTGCCTCAATGACCTCATATGTGGATTGGGCTTTCAGTCTCTTATTGACTAGGTGGGTTTCCCTATTTAGTGTTTTCCTCCCACATTCCTCTAATACAGAACAATTCCTCATCATCTTCCAAACACAAGTATTTTCAAGCCTATAGGTTACAGTGCTTATTCACTGTGAGGGAAGAATTTGAACAAAGAAAAGAAAACTACTGACATTGTGATGACACTTAGCATGTATTAAGCTGTACCTTTGTGGGGTCTTTTTGGTACTGTCTATCCTGGAACTTTACCAGGGTTTGCAGTAGAGTTGTGCAGCAGGCATCAATGTCTTGATCTAACACTTGATTGCAGTATCTGAAAGGACAAAAAATATCATGCTATCACTCTAGATCCTGGTGTAGGGGTATAAACAAAATCATACTGTTTTTATGAAGGCATGTTGTGGCCAAGCGGAATAGTGCACCAGACTTAAGTTTTGGTGTTTGCTGATAAGCAGAGTATGGGTTTGAATCCCGGTCTTGACACTTGTGTCCTTAAGCGAGACAGTGTACCATTATTGCTGCGTCCTTTGGATAGGATGTAAAGCTGGGTCCTGTTTGTTGTGTCATGCAGTCAAAAGCACTCATTACACTTACTGCTAAGAGAAGGGGTTTGCCCTTGTGTTTCTAGCATAGATGGTTTCTAGCTGCAGGTTGCCCTGCATCACTTTTTCAACTCTTAAAAGATGCTTTATAAATCAGTTTCATAATTCAAAAACTTACAATACCCGTCTTTAATATATTACACCTCTGAATAGTGAAATAGATTGTTGACGCATTATAAATGATTTACACTACTAATGCTATTGTTACTCCCAGTGCAATTATTAGATTTAATAAACTCTAAATTGTAACAGAGGTTACATTTGAGCCTTTGCATTGTGAAAATGTTGCATGGTTGAAACTTACAAAATTCTTACAGGTACACTATGAATTAATTTATGTTTTGAAGAGGTACTGTAGTGGCTCTAAAATGTGTTAATGCCCTGAGTGATTGGTTTGTTTTCAACATTTCTACTGATGTGCTCTTGCTGATATCAAAAGTTTGATTTTATCAATAATATTGAAACAACAGATCAGAAAAAATCATTCTGAAAACCAGGCATGTGATACTTGAGGTTAAAGCAACTCAATTAATCCTGCAACAGCCCCTAAGCCCTCGCAATGTGAAGTAGCTACACTAAACTGATAAACACTCACTCTCTAAAGCGACGACTGTGTATTGAAAGATTGATCTGAGCAGGGGATGTTGATTTGAATCCGGTCGCTGGACTGGACAAGCCTGAGCTAAGAGGCGACCCTGGGGACAGTGGGCTCATGCTCATGGGAGACATCTGACTGACAGGTGAAAGGTCACTCTGAGAGGTCATGAAAGACATAGTTGAACCTCGCTCACTTGTGGCTGTTAAAAAGGGAAGTCAGTTTATACTGTTTATTTGGAAGCAAATCATGAGTTAAAGCAAACAAGAATTATATTGGGAAAGGATATGGGACCCATGGCTAAACTACCTGAGGTTCCATGACTCGGACCATTGTCCAAATTGATGACTAAGGCTATGGCTGTGGCTGTTGCCAAGGGTGTTTCTGTAGGCATCCTATGCATCAATGCATGTTTACATGACAATCAAGCCATAGTCATAGCCGCAGCTGCTTAATCAAATACTGCCTTAGGGCACTTTTAATCAGAAATACAACTCTGGATTTGTGGGGGTTTCAGTCACCAGAGAATGGTGGGACAGTTAAAGTTTGGAAACAGTTTCGTTAGTCATCCTTGAGCTTCACTGCAATGTAATGCTTTTATCAACCTTGCCTCACTTACCTTTTCAATAATTTTTGCATACTGTAATTTCTTATAAATGTTTTATACAATTCTCTGTTTTTTAAATCTTGGATGTCTGTTATTGCTGGCCCTTTCAAAAAACAGGATTTCACTGAAAGGTTTCCCAGGAAAAACAAGAAACAAATAAAGAAATAGGAGCCGCCATTGGAATAAAACCCTGTCAGGAATAATCAAGCATTCCACTAAATATAACTGTTGTATATGTATCCTGTGGGAAGATACATATTCTGAATGGAAAGCACTAACTGATTGGACATGAAGAAGGGAAACAAAAAGTTCCACCACAAACTTGTGACGTTTTGAGTAATTAGTATACTTACCATCTTGTGATAAACCCAGTCCTGCATCTCCACTCATGTTAGTGTCTGCATTCTTATCATCACTATGGTTCAATCCACTGTAGGGTGAAGAACATAATTATTTGAATAGGTCTGGTACATGTATGTAATAATTCAATTCAAATGTCTGTTTAGGATGTTTGCGCATTCTGCAGACTCAATCACCTCAGAGTTTCTGAAGTTCCCACCCACTGTAGTACATTTTCAGGCTGATATGATAATATTAGCCTGATAATGCTTAAGTGTCTCTAATAGTAAAACAATTCCCCATAATGTGGTTCTCTTTAACAAGGCTTTTTTTCAAAAAGACAGGCAGCAATCTTAATTGCTCAGCAAAGTGTGATGTCACAACACAATAAACTAAAGCAGGTTTTCAAAGGTGGGCTACAAACTCAAAGAGAACCCACAGTTGGGCATTCTATAATGAAGGGTCACATTTCCTCTATCTTCTTTCTTGCCTCGCCATCCGAACTCTTCCATATAATCAGCAATATGAAGAATAATATCTCTTCTAGGTTTACATGTGATTCTAAAAGGTTACTAATCTTGTCCAGAAATAAATGCTGTACTTTCCCTTTAAATGTGTGGGGTACTTTTAACAACGAAACAATGCTACACCACAAGGTTTTCTAGGGAATAGTAGGACAACAATAGCAGGACCCTGCATACCGGATTTGTAAGGGTGTGTCTGGGGGGGGAGGGGAGGGTGTTAATGAGAAACAGAAGGGTCTTACTCTTCAGCATCAGAGAGACATGTTTCCTGCAATGTGCGCAGTCTCTTGTTCTCTTCCCTCTCCTTTAAGATGACCCTCTTCAAGGCACTAGGTTTCTTCTTCACCGGTGTCTCACGTTCCTTGCCTCTCTTCAACGGAGCCGATGAGTCAAGTGGATTATGACCCTTGTAATTAACAGAGATAAAGGGTGATAATTATTCTTCAATCACAATGGCCATAACTTTACTGCGAGAGGTGTGCTTCCAAATAAATTTTGTGAGTTTTGGAGTGTTGTGGCTGAGTGGTGGAGTGGACTCAACTTCTTGTGAGATATGAGAATGTGGTTTCAGGTTCAGGACGTATACTTATGCACCTGAGCAAGTGGACTAAGCCTGCTCTCAATGTCACATACGGCACCCCTTCAAAAAGCTGTTTACCAGTATTAAGACAACTGTGTTGCTAAAAATAACCCCAAAAATGCAAAAAAGCATTTAACACACAGACATAGCAAATCTGGATAGATTCAGATAGTTCTCCTACCAGCATTGGTACTTGTTCACGTTTGCCGAACTGAGGTTGTACAATTGTCTTGGTTGCTACACCTGTTGCTGGTGACGGCACAGGCGCCTGCTTGCTCTCATTGTGATGCTGCACCTTGGGGCTGGTGGAAAAGTGCATTGTCGATCGGCCTTTACTTGCCAGGTTCTGCTGCTGAGTCTTGGCTTTTGTTTCTTGCTGTTGTTTCTGCAAAAGTACATAGAAAGAAAGGTTCTACAAGTAAAGGAAAACTTTGGTTGTCAAAAGAGAAAAATTAAATTTGTTCCACTCAAAATCAGGTATTTAGTTTCACCTTGATATAAATTCAGACCTAACAGGGCACTTTTTTCTTTTTAATGAAGCAAAGTTTTTAAAATCTGAATGTCATAGGAACGAGCCTCAGGGTAGTGGGTCCCAATCAGGGCAACAGATGTCATGGCCTCATGTCACCTCTGGAATATGGTCCCAATTTCATAAAGCTGCTTAAAAGCACAAAAAGTAGCTAAGCACAAACTATGCTTACTGGCCAAAATACCACATCACATGTACCATCTTTAACTGGTATCCCATTCATTTTGCAGACAATTGCTATGCAATATTTTCTGCTTTAACATGTTTAAAGTAGACATGACCAAAGGCATTCTTAATACTGTTGGTTTCAGAGCTAATTTATCTCATGATGATCTAATTAACTTAATACACATAAGAAAATGTTTCCTCCGAATAGGAAATGAGACGATCAAATTCTTGAAAACCTCAGTCCACAGAACTTTTGTTCTCAGGTCAGTCTTGCACATGTATATTGGTATCCTCAATCCTTGAATCCGAGTCCAATTCATTGACAAACCTGACTCCAGTTCCATGAGTTTGAGTCATACAACATTGTTATATCACGGTAACAGATTGGTCGAGAACCAATCACGTGATGTTCCACAAAGGCGTATGTACATGGCTTAGGGGAAAATGGTTGATGCACCCCTCAGGGTACATAACCTTGATCATTTCGTGTGCCTTGTACAATAAAAGAGATATTTCTGGGTTCGAAGTTGAAATACACTGGCACTAGGCAACTGATTTACATTCTTGCGCGATGTGCAGTAGGGAACAGTGAAGCAGTTTTTCTGTCAACGACTGCCTTTGATGTTTTCATTATCCAATGTTCGTCTGCTTTTTTAACTGTGCCAATTTCGTTGTTGTAACAATGTTGGAAGATGACAACAGATCACCTCAAAACCAGAGGAATCTATTATCATGGTATAACAAAACAATTGTTGCATGATCTGTGATGGGGTTCATGGGTTTCAAACACGCTCAGGGGCAAATGGCACCAGAGGCAAAAACAACATGGAACCCATCAAAGTATAGTTTTTGTTAATAATTCAGTATACACAGGGCAGTGCATTGCACATAGTGAAAAAGTACATACTACACACGCATCCCTACCAGCCAGGCATACCTACGTACATGGTTGTGTGTATACATGTGTAACTATATTTAGCATGGTAAGGTGTATAGGATGTGACTGAACTCTTTAAAAGTGAAATCTCGTCATCTTGAGGCAGGAAGGAAGGTTGAGGAAATGTGACCCCTCAACCTGCCCCATTATACATGTAGAATGCCAAAGTTAGTGTTCTCAAGGAATTTGTAGGCTGTCTCTGAAGACCTGCTTAAATTTAGAAATTGAACTGACAATTTTATTTAAAACATGTAAACCTACTTGGGACTCCTTTATGCAACTATTTCATGTGGTTATAAATTAAGTTTTACAAGCCACAGAGGCCTAGACCTCAGTTGTTATGATGCAAAGATTTTACCCACATTTTGAAAGGCCAGTGTACCAAAAATGGGAATTTTTTCTATTTTCCTTACTTTGCCGAAATCTAAACCAATTATTAAGCACTTCCACTGAACTTCAATGAATTTTAATGCAATTGCAGTCAAGGTGCACATTTAGTAATAACCCTAAAAACAGAGTAATAATTTATAATTTGAACATTTGACTTTTATACAATTAGTCTGTTTTTTAAAAGTAAGTATTAAAAAAATTCAGGTATAATTTGAACCCTTTAGATACCATAACGGCTTGTACCAATATGTCCCTAGCGGCCGCAAAAAGCCGCAAGCTTTGACATTCTTCCATTTCCACAAAGAGGTAAAGGTAATATCCAGAATTAACATTTTCTAATGTTTCCAATGTTAACATACTGTTCACATTGTTTTTAAAGACATTGGTAATGAAAAAAAATAATAAAGTACATAAGTCAACAATACATTGTAGGTGCCGTTTATGGGCCTATTGTGCTGATACAGAAATGAAAGGTCTCTAAAGGGTCCATTTAATTAAATTAAAAAGAGATTTTGTACAAATAATGCACAAAATCCTCACAAAAACATCAATTGTTCTTTGGAGTTCTAACTTGATGACATTTCCAGAGGTTTGTTATTGTTATGATAATGAAGGGTTGTGAGGTCTTAAAGACTGCAACAATATTCTTTTGGAAAACTAGAGATGACTCCTACCTTTAAGGCTTTCTGTTTGGTTTTGCCCTGAATTGATTGTATGGTAAGCACTGCAGAGAGTCCAGTGGAACAAATTTTTGGTGAGATTCAAACTCACAACCTTCCATGTTCTAATTGTGTCTTAACCACTGGACCCACCTGAGCTCGCCCAGTAATGAGTTCACATCATTTAACAATGGGTACTGCACAGAATTTCTGAAAAAAAATACCCTGAGCATACATGTACAGGATTGTCTTATTGGGGTAGCGAGGGAAGATGGTAGTATTACGTACCTCTAGGGCAGCCAGCATGTCACCCAAATCATACTCAATAGGCATCTTGGTTTTCTTGTTAGGCTTCTTTAGATTTTCTTGAAGTTGCCTCTGCTCCTCGGTGATTTCAGAATATTCCTGTTTATATATAAATTTGTATGAACAACAGTAACAAAATGTTGATTACGTGAGGCCAATTTCATAAAGCCTGTATATGTAGCATCCCTTATCACAGTTTCCTTAAATCACAAACATTGCTAGCCCTTGGCAAAGCAAACAGCTTAGTAACTTGCTAGCAGTTCTAGTCAGAAGATGAGTGATGCAACACAGCAAATCTATTCCCAGGGCGCAGACGAGCTGTCGTATTTTCTTTGTCGTTTATGAAACTTACACTTTTGCTTACAAAAAGGTTTTCCTGCTATAGTAAAGCAACAATTTGCTTACTAGTAAAGAGCTTCATAAAATTTGGACCATGGACAAATTGCAATAAAACAGTCTTAACAAGCAGTCTAATACCAGTCAGTTAAAGATGACTATCTGCCTTAGATAGTCTTAGCTCAGTCAGTCGTTAAGACTGTTACAATAAGATGGTTTTAGATTAGTCGGAGAGGAGTAGTGAAATACAAACAAACATCCTCAAGTGTTGTTAGTTACGATGGTTGCCATTATCCGTAGCACACAGCGTCAGTGACAATGGCTGAGAAAGGTAAAGAAAGGTCGAATGTTAAGCGACCGGCCTTCATTCAAGTAGAGAAGTTGGCACTTAAAACTCAATGCGGTAGGGACCAACTTGGTCCCGGAGATTTTAATACACGTAGGACTTGCTTAGTCTAAAGCCAGCTTAACGCAGGTTTAGGATTTAAGACCAGCCATGCCAGCTTTTGACCATGCTATTGTAATCGGTGTTTTATCAAAGACTGAAAGATCTTACTGCTTACTTTTAAGGATTTGTGCCCTCATATATCAAAAATCGAATTTCTGACTATACATGTAGTTATTGCCTTTGTTTCTCTAGAACAATGTATGAACCTTCAAGTAGCCCAGAGAACATTGTCGATCTTTCAAAGCTGCTGCACTACATGCACATGTATAGTTGAGGAATAAATAACCGGTACAAGTTTAGTTCCATACAAACTTTGAATCTAAACTTTGAAGTCTAATTCGAAAATGTATTTGTCCTCAAAAGCACACAATACTCAGTCAACCAAAACCACGATTTTGTAGATTTTGCTCTTCATCATGCGCCTCGGAATAGTTAACATAACTAAGAGGACTTTCTGTACTTGTATTGTATAAATACATATTGGTTCTATAACTAATTGAAGCCTCCCAGGGCACTTCCTGCTAAGTGTTGTTGTGATAACAACACGCTTTGCATAAATATCCTCTCCATTCAAAAGGAAACTGTTTTATTAGTAGTGACTTCCTTGCAGATGTAATTAGCTTGATTTGAAATAATGCACTTGAAAGTCACATTCACACCAAAAACAGTTTCTTAATTACTAAACAAAGGCAAACACAACCTTACCTTAGCAGCAGCCTGTGCAGCAAGGATGGCCTTTTTGCGGCGTTTCCGAGCATTTTTCCCATCACGTATCCCGCTTGCAGCTGCCTCTGGGTTCAATAAATCCTCAGGTTTTATGATATCTCCATGATTGACGTCATTGGTGGCATCAACTGGTTCATATTCTCCTGCCCTGGTCTGTTTGGTGAAAAGAAAAGTTTCACACAATGTAAAACTAAAATCAAGTAACAAAACACCTCTGCTGCCTCTTAAAAGTATTCACTACTCGCACAGCAATGTCATGTGCCATGCAGTTTAAACTGTAAATAACTACAGTTTTTAAACATTGCAAATAACAATTCTATAAACACTGACTGCACTCAAGCGAGGCATACATTTGTAGGCCTACACAAGTCCAAAGCTAACTTGCGAAGCTTGACTTTTGACACAACACTAGTTTTCACAAGGGTCATGTTGTAAGATCATGTGCTGTGTTGTAACCAATATCATCAATACACAGTCCAGAAATTGAGCTGATTCAATATGCAAGGGGACACTTACTGTACAATGTACATGTAGAAAGTTTTAGTCATTGGTAAAATTCTGTCTAAACCTAGGTTGGACCACAGGCCAGAGTCTAGTCATTGTACACAAAGTATAGCAATGAGACAGTAATCTCTTTTTAATTTGTTTGTGTGTGTTTTGTAATGCATGTACGCACATGTCGTACATACACGTCGTACATACACACGTCGCACACAATGGACACATACTTGAATGTCAAGCACATTATACACATTGAACACAATTCTTTTTTTCTAAACAGTTCAAAATTTACTTTTATAAAAAAGAAAAACATAAATTACGTTTGTACACAGCAGCACATTGTACATGATGTATGCATACAAGTTGCTTTGAACTACTTTTCTTATGCCGAACATATCTGCTATGTATTGGTTTTCATGGTTTGGGTACAAGTTTTCATTTTACATGCTTTACTAACGACACTAAAATATATCTTTTAGTGATGCCCCACATGCCAGAATAAGGCACACAATGATAAGTTCTACGTACTAGCAATGTAAGTAGATGCACTGTTAGCCTACAGATTGTGTATTACAATCAGCCAACATTAAGATACACTCAACTGCTTTTTTTTCAGAGTGTGCAGCCTGTGGCATTGGTTTTCATGAACAAACAATATATTGGAACATGTACATGTAATGAACTGTATGTCTGATCATCAAACAGTATGAAAAGAAAAATGCAGTACATGTACATGTACATACATGTATGCATGACATGTATGGACAAAACTTGTGTAAACAGTTACTTTTTTTTTAACAGTGTCAATAGGACAATCAACCCTACAACATATCTCACCACCCCTCACCCTCGCCCCATATTGTTGCACCCACACCATGTAGTCATGTCAGTGGTCCTGCCATAAACTGGCATGGGCAACCTTTAAAAATAGCAAAGTTTTGCAAATTGGTTTGTGTTTAAATTATTGATAATATTTTAAACATTTTCAACATGTTCAGGATCTAGCACGTACAGTGTATGTAATAGTTTCGTACACTAGTTAGCATGGCCGATTGTACATTCACTAGATTTGACATTCTGTGTTTCCACAAAGTTGATACGCCTTTGTATGCATTGCAACACATCGCACTGGCACGTACAGTAGTACACCCATGACTTCTAAAATTTTACGAAGTGTTGCAACTGTTGACCTATTGATTTTTAGCATTTTCACAATGGTTTTACAATGCTCTCTGTGTCTTATAGAGCTTTTTTTCACGAAGGGACGCAAGTGTCTATAAATTAATAACTGATGCAGGTGCAATATTTAAAACACACTGAAAGTTCTGTAAAAATGAGGAAGTCCTTTCTTTTGGTATTGCAAATTTATTTTTTTTAAATAGTTAAATAGTTTCAACGGCTATTTTCTCCATACATGTACATGAAGTTTTGGCCGAGGAGCACCCTATGTAAGTTTGTGGCACAACCGTTACCGATGATGTGTACGACAAACTCATAGCACATCTTTGTTTACATTGTAAATTTATCCAGGAGAAAAAATCAGGAAGAAAATGGGGAAAAATTGAATTGCATCATGTATGCCATTAAGCCTACAGGAAATTGATACTGCACATTCCAGTAACATGGTAACACTCACCGTTTGTCTCATCTGGACAGTCTTCTGCTGTTGAAGGATTGCACTGTAGGAGCGTGGTTGAGAGTTCATCATGTCAACCCTGCTTGGCCCTCCAGGGTCCCCAACAGAAAGTTCAGGGAAATCACCCATGTCTGTCAAGGCAGGAGGGGGAGGTGCTGGTAACACTTGAGCTTCTCTGGTTTGCTCTTCCAAACTTTCACTCCCTTTTCCTGCTCGTTTACGATCCTTCTTTTTTTTCCTTTTGGAATTCTGGTTTGGGCCAGTGTCTGCACTCTCATGTGCTGGAATGTACTTTGTTCCTGGTTTCTGTTGAGAAGTTCTGTTCCCAGGAGCATATCCAGAATGAAAGGTCTGGCTGTTACGAATAATTTCTATCGATGGTTGCCTTTGCATTGATCCTGGAGGTCTGGGTTGAATTTGGTTTGGCACAGGAACAGGATGGCGCTGTGGAGGTTGCTGGCTAAGGATTCGGGCATAGCTTAAATGTTGCGGCGCATGTTGTTGTATCGGCTGTTGCTGAAATTGCTGTTGTTGTACCATGGGCTGTTGCTGTAATCTTGGTGGCATTCCATGATGCAGTTGTAAATGTTGGGGTGGGGTATAGTTATTTGCAGCTGGCCCCATCTGCGGTGGTGAGGTGTTGTAACCAGCCACTGGTTGCATTGAGTTTTGAGTACACGTACTGTACAACGCAGATCCTGCAGGCTGCTGTGACTGGGTGACATGTCGTGGCACTGCACTGGGATACTGCTGGAAACCCTGCACCTTCATGGTGGGTCCCGTCGCTGCATCTTGTGTCGCCATTCCCACAGAGGTTTGGTTGGTCTTGGCATGTTTCGGGCTGTAGTAACCACTGTCACTGTCCACTGCTCCAGCCTCTGCCTCAGAGTCCGTAGAAGTAGAGGTTTCCTGACCAGTTTGGTTTCCCTGAGACCTACGACGTGGCTTTGATTTGTGACGTCTCAGCATGCTTGGTTTTTCAGCAAGAGTCTTGTTGGCTATATCATCTGGAAAATCTGAACAACCAAAGAAAATATTTTTAACCCATACAAACTAGGCAGTTTGGCTGGCATGCGGCCTAAATCTTCACATATCCTCTTCTCCTATGTCACTTTGCACCAGACTGTTTGGACTTACAAATAAGATTGGAATACCTGACCCTGTCTATAAGCAAGTTGTTGGCAAAGACATAAACCGTACAAGATGGCAGTGTACAATTTTGGATTTGAACAAAGGCTGCACTTCATCAAAATAATTTAGCCATAATTTGAACAACATTTTTTTTATTCTATTTGGAAATTATGGTACAAAATAAAAAACTTCTCATACATGTATGAGCAACCTCGGAATTTGCCTGCCAGTCACGCCCTGGATAACCTTGTGCCAATGGACAGTGTTATCAGCTTTCACAATATTTTTCTGGTGGTACATCAATCATGATGGTAATTTTTTATATTGCCACAAGTTTAACACTGAAAAGCTCAAGGTCAACCTTTTTCATACCTGTCATAGGCAAAGTGACACTGAATTTTGACAGAAGCAAAGAGAAAAACTTGTAGAAAATATTTGAACCATATTTAAAAATGCGACAGGTAAAAAAATTGCCCCTGTTGATTTTTGGCTTTATAAACTTCTCAGTCAATTCCTTTAACTAATTATTTTGAATTTGATATTTAAATTAAATTGAGCGCCCACCACTTTAGGTTTCCGATCGCTCCCATAATTCCATGAAGACTGCTTTAGTATGTACCTCATCACTGTCTTTATTTTACAAGTAAATTTCCCCTTTTGTATCATATAGGCCTACTTATCATTAAAAAGTTTTTTAAGTTTATAGCCTAAGCTTGTTATAGGACATGAAGTTCAGAACTTCAGATGTCTCTAGAATCTGATGTTTATGCTTCGCTTTGATAGTTAGTTAGATCTTGCCGTTTTATTAGTAATTCAAGTGTTTTGACAGTTTAGTGATTCTTGTTCATTAGTTGTTTTTTTTATGATTGTCACTTGCTATAATTGATTATACAGTGTTTTAATTATAAATCCATGCCATGAAGACAGCTTAACATGTACCTCATCACTGTCTTCCTTTTACAGATGTTAAGAATGAAAGAGATTTACCGAAACTCAGAATAGCGTACCGACCTGATATATGAGTGTCACATATGCTGGTGGAATGCCAGCTAAATATTGTTGGCAAGAACTGAATTTACGCAAAATCTATGCAGAACACTTCAGTCAGCTCTTTTACCAAAACTAATTATTAATTTCCTTTTGTTGTCTGGGCTGCAATTTAAAATATTTTTTTACAATTTTCTAAAAAACACTCTTAGTTCAATAATTCAATGCCTTTTATCTTAATTTTGTACTACAACATAAACAACAGTTATTATTAGTTGTTGTTGTCCATGCAAAAATGCATAAAATGCTTTCTTAAAAACGTTTTTCTTCTTCATCATTATTTATTGTTGCCATTCATTTCAAAAATTCACATGATAAAATGATATTTCTACAAAGTTAGAAAAACAAGGATATTACAAAAGCGGAACTTGTTGAGGCTGATAGCATGATTTGAAGGCAACCAAAGCAACCGCTAACTGCAATAGTTGTGAAGGTCAATTTATTGTTAAATCAGTTTCAATTAACATAGCCCAGTTTCATAATGATTTTAAACACACAAAATTAAACACACAAAATTGAACACTACCACTACAGACAAATGCATTAAAAAAAAAGTTAACAGCCCCAAAATACAGTAAAAAAATACCACGTAAGACAGACAGTGTACGCAACACTTGAATCATTTTCCAATCCTTCCTATTTTCAGATGATTAGATTTTTAAAGTTGAGATTGAGAAGAACAAAGAATCCTACTTGACAAAGCAAGAGGTTCCCAATAATGCTTACCTGTCTGGGACCCAGTATCCACACACACCAGGGTCTTGGGATACCTTCTGCCCTCTGCACTTGAAGATGATGAACTGCCATCTCTAGAGGAACCTGATCCCCGAGATTTGCTTTTAAGGTGAGCATCTCTGCTACTGGAGTGCTGATAGAAAAGAAAAAAGAAAACAAAAAAACAGTCCATAAACTTGTAATTGCAGCCAACTCACATCTTTTTTCTTTGCCCTTTTATGCAAATTCTACCCAAAGTTAAGAGAGTGAGTAAAAGCCAGTGAGATCTCCCTAACACTGACCACCGTCAGGTGTTTTCTAGGCACAAAATGCAACACACCTTGCACAAACCCTGCCAAGTGCAACAAAATAAAACCACAAAGGATTCTGTTGGATTGTGAAGTAAGCCGATTCACACCAGCCTTGGCAGTGGACGTTTACTCTGCTACATGTAAATGCACCAATATGCATAGAAGTTTAATGGGGAATTAACTGTACATGTCAGGCCTTTTACCCTGCCAAATACAAAACAATGCAACCAGAGTATGGGTAATGAGTTAACTGCTGAATGCAACAAAATACACAAGTTTATTTCATTGCATTTAGCTTCTCTTTATGGTTCCTGCCTATGTATGCCCAACTCTGAAAATATTTCTTCCATATAATAAAAAAGGATTGCAGAAACAGTTAAAGGGAGACATCTTACCCTACTTTGCCTCTGTGATGGTTCCCGTGGCCCGTACCCATTACTTTGATGATATGGCCCCATCTGCACATGATTTCCCTCTGGGTAATTAGGGTAGTATCCTGCATAGTGTGGGGGTGTTGCCTGAAAGGACCCCTGTGGCATGGGTACAGGTCCCTGAGACAGGGGTTGAGATGCTGAGTGACCCTGAAGGTGTGGGAAGTATGCCTGAGGGTATTGCAGAACAAAGTTTGGCGACTGGATAGGAGGATACTGATGATTGGTGAAGAGGTCTGCTGGTGGAGGAGGAAAGGTAGGTCCTGAGCTGACTGCTGAAGACGATTGTAAGTGTGGGGGATAAGACTGCCATCTCATCTCTGGTTTGTGACCTGAACCAGTGGCACTGAAAAAAATACAAGAGAATCATCAAATGAATAGAGCTTTGAATGTTGCAAATTAAAAAGAATTCTGAACAGCTCAATATCCTGGGTGGCCATCATTCTGTATGTTAAAGAAAAGTTAAGGACTGTCATTTATCAACAAAATTAAATGGTTTAGTTTCAATCTAAAAGCTCATTCATCAAATATTCATGCCAGTACCAATCCCAAAGAGAAATATTTCCAAATGAAATACATGTACTGTCAAAGTTGAGGAAATGTATCAGCAATCCTCCTCATTTTGGTTTCTGGTGATCAAATCTTTCACTAGACACTTGAACATGTTTAAGCTCTTCCCTGTGACCTTTGGTCACAGCTTCCTGTTGACTGCTCTCTATCTGCTACACATGCATGTCTGGGAAAAGGAGGTAAATTTTTGCTACACACACATTAAAACACACAAATGTTCACCAACCAAAAGTTCATGAAATGATTGTCTGTGAACAGTTACCAGTTGCCTAAAAATTCCTTCAGCAAAGTTTGTCCCATATCCGCTCTCTAAAATTTAAAGAGATGTTAGGCAGAAAATGTTACTACTTTAAAGCTACATTTGCTTACCAAAGTGAAAGCAGGACACAAGTCCAGTTTTGCTGCTAACAATTTTTTACTGGGCAAGACTTTCAGTGCAGAGAATTGTTTTTATGAAATTGGGTCCAAATGGTAATACACAAACAGGTCTGGAATTTCATCTTTAAGAGGGCAAAGCTATTTTCATGTACCAACATTGGAAAATCTTTAAAGTCTATGGGAAAGTTTTGAAGGGGTACCACGGCCAAGACCAGGGGCAACAGAGGCCATGGCCTTTGAATTTCAGGCCTGGACAAATACAATGAGATGTCCCATACAAGGGCTTGAATTTCACACTGGACTGCAGGCCCGAGACCAATAATTTTAGTGACAGAGGACTCATGACTGGACATGTCTGGTGGTCTTGTGTTTTTGAATTGAATATTGATACCTAACTGTGTAATATCTTTTATAGCAAAACCCCCCAGTTATGTTCAAGTATTGACTTTGAGTCTGAACTTTCAATTCTGCTGAGTGTTGAAGTATAAATTTACACCCTTTTAAATGAGACAAATATTCTCTTAGTGCTTTTTGAAATAAACACCATCTATGTTAAACTGTGTATAAAGTTCTTTTCATTTAGACTCTGGTATTGTAAAATAAATTCTGGTCTGTAAAAAGTCCTGCGGTCATGTGGAATTTTATCCTAAATTCGAGCCCTGCCTACCAGTGGTTTCCGCCATTACTGAGATGCAAATATGCCAAGTGACATTTGCTTTACAGTACTGTAGGGCGTACACTTCAGGGGCATCTCAGATTAATGATGACGATGCAGCTATACAAAATTCTAGCGACACATGAGTTAAATCCTGCATCTTACACTCACACAAGCAAACATATGTAAATAAGCGTCCAGTCATGATGAAAACCCTGGTCGTGCAGGAGATACAAAATTAGACTAAAATGGATTAGTCTGTACAGTCATACATCTGTACAATTTCAAGCGGAACATTCATGACCATTAGGAGGCATTAAACATGTTAAACAAAAGTACTGATGAAATCTTACCTGTCTTGAACAAATGGATAGCAGTTAGTCAGGTATCGTGGTAACTCTGTTAGAGTGTAACTTGCCCCATTAGATGAGGGGACAGATTGGTGGCCCTGAGTAGATGGAGCCATCTTGGGGTGGATAGACCCAGGATGGGCGTGTCCCATATAGGTGTGACCAGAGCCATGGGCTTGATGATGATTGTTATGTTCATGCTGTAGTTTATGGGGGGCATTCTGCCCGGGTCTTGCCGAGTTTGACTGGCCAGGAATGAAAGGCTCTACCTCGGCAGACAATGGAGTCCCCTTGAAAGAAAGGAAATAAAATAAATTATAATCCCAAATAAAATCTCTAGAGGCTCTTGATTAAGATGCCAGTCACAAAACTTGTTGTTTTTCATTCTTTTTCAATGTACTTATAACACAGTTTTTAGACAATATTTCAAAATTTTCCTTTAACCTAAAATTTCCACAACTCGCTCATTAAAATGGCTTTTTTGATCTTGTCGGAGAAAGTCAGGAAATGGAAAGTACCATGTACATGTACATCATTAAAATAACTCCAATTCCAATAAAAACATCATTAAAATAACTCCAATTCCAATAATAATAATAATAAT
>CM021534.1:21114393-21127758 GCA_010994315.2 Pisaster ochraceus
CCACGACACTTCCAAACAAGATGGTTCAATAAAAACACCATAAAAATAACATGACAAGATGATAAAAAACAGTTTTTACTCTATTTTAGAGAAGACAGCAACACACTGCTAAGGCTTTCTTGATCTTTGCAACTTTAAAAAATCTTAACAAAGATGTGGGAATTTTAGTTTAATAAGCGTTTCACATTTCATGAACCATCTTGTTCAAGTGGCAAATTTGTAAAAGTGAACACTCATTGCTGCTTGAAACTCGATGCTAGAACTTCACACACGCATCTGAGGTGAATGAAAGTTTGAGTGCCAAGTCGCAGACGGCAACGCGCGCTCAAAGTAAACAAATCTGCCCCGTGAACAAGATGGCACATATTTATACTGTGAAGGCGTTTTTACTAGGGGAAAACTGAGAAAAAGCATGTACAGTATGATCAATCAATCCAAAATGGCCGCGGTCAGTAAACATCGAGCGAAGTAAATTGGAGGAAATAGACAAATTTATTTAAGCATCCAAAACACCCAGGTCAAGCTAAGAGGAAAGTGAACACATTGAGCTGGTTTAAACCACCGACCCGTCCGTAGGGAATGCGCCTTGAATTGTTTTTCGGTAAGCTTAAGAAAAAATTGGTCCGGACATGTGGCCAAGGACTCGGGTTTCTTGGTCACACTCACACAATATCAGCCAAGAGCTGGTCGGTGACATTCAAAACATCTTTTTTGCATCTGTTCACGAGAAAACAACAACTAGGGGAGTTATCTAATTGATTGACATTGTGGGGTTCCACGTATATTTAGGGGGTTAGGGTAGTATTTCGCGTTATGCAAGCAGGTAATGGGGTCTATTGATTTCTATAAACCCTGTGCACCCAAACAATGTGCAACTACCATTTCCATCATTTTTTTACTCCCAAAATGGCGGACAGGATATGTGCATGTGAATGCGCTGCGCGCTGTGATGGAACCAGGGCAGTACAGAGAAGGAAACATTGGTCATGCACAAAGTCAAAGCAAACAAGAAACATGGAAGTGTACAAAATAAGTCATACAAAATTACAAGCTTGGTCCCCAGACAGTTGGCTCCATAAATTATTGGCGATGATGCTACCTCCTTGCTGTGCTGTGTGTGACTGAACTTAGACTAGAGCTAGGCAAAGACCAAAACATCATGACTCCAACCATAATAACACTTTAAACACTAACACTAACACAACAGTAACAGAAACACAAGTCAACAGTAACATTTGTAAATAAAAGAAGTTCGATTTTACTTTCTCATATTTTGAGTCTTACCTGAGGTGGTTTTCTGTCGGCTTCAGACATCTATAGATTCTCAAACGCAGTCACCATAGTTAACAGTTTAAACTTGTTGTAAATACTCACACATTGTTATAACTAACATAATTATTCGTTTGTAAATGGAAGGCAGACGGCGGAGATTAAAACTGTTTCGTTGTGGACATCGACAGTGTGTACACCTTGGTTTGGTCGCCGTAATGTGTAGAGCGGAAAACTACATTGCATGAGTCAACGTCGCCTGCGTGTTTTGTGTATTGCGATATATTCGAATATGAATGGGGTGTGGAAAATCCAACATGAACTTCATTGATACCCTCACGACGAACCGTTTTAAGCGCAGACTTGGCAGAGTACCAGTGAAAGTCGGGTTGACATGGTGCGGTGTATGACATTTGGAGTTTGTTTACGCACACAGTTTCTCTTTTTTTGTCGTTAAAATCATAAAATCTAAGAGAGAGAGAAGGCAGGGTTGATGACTGCATGTATGTCGAGTCCATTATACCGTTATACACAATGTTTTTCAACAAAATAACGATTGGAATACCACCCCAACCCCGCATCAGGTTACTGCATTTGAAGCTTTTATTACCCGGGTGTGGTTCGCCCGGGTGTGGTTCGCCCGGGTGGTGTTCGCCCGGGTGTGGTTCGCCCGGGTGTGTGTGGTTCGCCCGGGTGTGTGTGGTTCGCCCGGGTGTGTGTGGTTCGCCCGGGTGTGTGTGGTTCGCCCGGGTGTGTGTGGTTCGCCCGGGTGTGTGTGGTTCGCCCGGGTGTGTGTGGTTCGCCCGGGTGTGTGTGGTTCGCCCGGGTGTGGTTCGCCCGGGTGTGGTTCTTGTGGGTGGGGTCACCATTTTCCACTAATTTTTAACAGCTGTTTGATCTCATCTTTTCGAAAGCCCACTTGCACCCAAAAAATAATAAATTTCCAATTCGTACTTACAAATTCAAAAACTTTCATTATACAGATTTGTGATCCGTTTTTACGGATTCACAGTTAATCCATAATACGAATTTACATAACTGTAATAACGAATGTAATCCATTGTTAAAATTAAACACATACAAACAGGGGGGAGCTATCTAAACACTTGACATTAGGTTTAAAAAAACACACACACAAAACCACATTGTTTAATTTATTATTTTTTTATGCCCTTTGTTTACTCATTATATATTTTGTATTTTACTTTAATACTATTATTTAAAATTAACCACTTAAGTCAAATTTTTCACATGGTTCTCCCCCACTAATTTTTGTCACATCGTTCTTCCCTCTTTTTTCAGGGGTTGTGGTGGTGGCAATGTTGGGGTAGGGGTTGTTAATGGGACTGGGGAATGGGGATGCTTCCCAGCACTACTTAACAAACAATGTAGATGGATACAACTTCCCCAAACCCTGAGCCATACTTCCCAGAACCACTTGAAACAAACCCTGATCCATGCTTGGTTGATCAACAAAACCAGTCACCCAAGATGCTCCCTTCTGAGGTCCAGCACAAAAAAGAAGTTTCTTGACTAGGCTAACTTTCTTCAAGAGAGAAAAACCCTTTAAATTATCCGAGAGCAGTCAACACCAAAAGACTTTTACATTAGTGGACCCAGGTTCAAATCCTGCCCCAGATTGGAGCCTTGCATGTGGATTGAGTAATCATCAGTCCCACCTGATTGCATTGGCTTTCCCCCTTGGGATTTTCTTCCCACATCTTAAACTGAACATCTTTCTTCATAGTTTCCTATTCATCCTGTTGTTGGTAGTTGTGCTGTTGGATGCGTAAAAAATCCCCAGAAAAACCCCAAACCCAACCCCAAAACAAACTACAATACATTATTTCATGCATTTTGTATAATTATGTTCCAAATTCAATTAGGACTCTTAATAATCATATAAATACAAAGCTATTACAATTTAGAGATTGAATTGGCAACCCCCCTGGCAACCACCATGTTTAAACTTGAAAAGGTTTTTATCAAATCACCGCATCGTATCAATTGCTCTATGGTTCAATGCAAGGAGGACAGTTAAAGGAAACTTTGTGACTTCCGTGTTTTAACAAGCAGTTATTTATTGTGAACTATTGAACACTTCAAAACAGCTATTTAGCAGTCCAGTTTTAAACAACAATCACAGGAACTAACAATAGTAATAAAATTAACAATCATATCAACTTCAACCTACTAACTAACCCCTTGCCCCCTTTGTAGGTTGTGTATTATGCTGAAGACATCTTAATTACTTAGTTACACTGATTTTTTGTCGTAAAGATCCCCTACAAAAGCTGGAAACATGTGCACAATTGTAATGTACTAAGCACAGTTCATAGTTTTATGGAAAACTTTCTCTGGATAAATACATGCAGTACTTAATGCAACCTGTATGTTACATCAAGCTCTTTTTTTACATATGAAATTCCCCAAAGGAAAACCAAGGAAATTCATGGGGAATCTGAACCCCACCGCCTCATGTTCATTTCACACTTGATGCAATTTCCCTGTGAAGAATGAATACTCAGCATGCTAACCCTGAGGTTATTTGGCTTAACCCTACTCCCAAGCAGTGGTAAATGTTTCCCTGGGAAATAGGTACTCCCCAGGAGACTGCCAGGGCTAGCTTAGCAGTTCAAGTGTGAAAAGGGCAACACAATGTTCCCAGCAGTTTTCAGAGAAAGTCCTCTTGTGTGAAAGGGAGTAAGTTTTTAATTTGTTATTTGTCAATGTCAAAGTTGCTTCAATGTACAAATCATCCCTCATTGTTTATTCACACAACCCCTACTGCTACCATGGAGAAAAATGCTCCTTAATACCCACCTGAAAAATTGTCCAATTAAAATGACAAACAAAACATTAACAGAGCAAACAAGCAAAACAAAGTTAACAATCAATAGGTCAGGGCTCAAATTTGGGAGAAAATCCACAAGACCTCAGGGCTTGTACCTCAAAATGTTTACAGGACCAGATGTTTTTTCTTTAAAAGACCAGAATCCAAATGGAAAAAAAAATCTGACAGTTTAGCGTATGTATTCAACTATTTTATTTGAACAAGCACTAAGTAATTTGTAAGAGAAGATTTATCTCATTTGTGCCGTTTGACACTAAAATCACTGGCCTCGGGCCTGTGGTCCAGCATAAAATTCAAGCCTTGTAGGCCTACAGAGATTTAAGGCATAATGTACTACAACAATGCACCAAAATAAGGCATTGTTTTTTTTACTCACAACCCATATCTACAAACCCATAGCTGTACAGCTCTCTTTCACTTCACAAAATGACATGAACAATCTCCTCTTGAGTATAACCCTTCGGCCAAACAAGAAAACATTTTTTGTTTCCAGTAACCTGACCAACCGTTCAAAAAACCTGCTGATCCAAAAAATATTTACCACTTATTTGAAAGCTCCTGGATTGACTGCATGTTTCACTTCTACCACCAGAAAACAAGACTTAATCAAAATGTTTTATCAAATCTGATTGCATAAAATTGTAAGAATCCCTTCATATCCCCATTGTACTTATTTTATTTATTTTTTCTATGTGGACATGTAATTTCCCCCCCCCCAAAAAAAACAATTGTTCTCCTTACCTATTGACTCTCGTTTTTCTCCAGCATATTATAGGAAACAAACACTTTGTCGTTGTTAGGCATTACCACCAAAAATCCTCCAAAATGTATCTTCTAGTTTGATACTTTCAAAAAACTGTGACCTGTGACATCACATGTTTACAAAGGCCACATAACCTGCAGGCACGTTTAGTACAGCCCAATGAAAGTTTTCTACATAAAATCTGACATTTTATGGAAGACGCATCATATGTTTTATTCAACTTTTTATGTGGGGAAAGGAATCACATCTCATGACTTTTTCCATTACTTTTAAAATTCTTGGTTTTACAATTAAAAGGAACAGCTTGTTAAGTTGTTATATGACTAGTGTAGGAAATGCCCCGGAAAATAAAGTCACTCTTTTTGTAAACAATGCGACATGCAGCAGGGTCTATACTTCCCAAACAATCTTTGTTGCTTTGGGGCCAGGTATCCTACCAGATTCCAAATAATGGGTGGTAAGTTACATGCATCAATACCTTCAACAGTTTTTATTACACCTTGCTCTTCCTACTGTACTGTCTGACCACAATGATCTGATCATTCCATATTATCCACTGTGGTTTTGAAAGATTGATAAAATAGTGTAGATAATCCATGGATAACCTATGCCAGTTTGCAATATGATATGATCATGCAGTGAACAGACTGAATACATCTACAGTGACACAGAACAAGTATGTTAGTACATGGAGAAAAGGCACCTCCATGTACTAGTTAAATACATGCACAGTTGTAGATGTCCATCAAAGGATTTGAATGGAATTGAATGGTTTCAAATGAAAATGTTGCCAAAACTAGGGGGAGGGTTATACCTACATACAGGGTTTGCCCTTAACTGTTTTAATGACTGGCCAGCAGGACCAGTTCTCTAGCTATTTTACTAGTCCATCAGCTTTTTCACTAGTCAGTCTTTCAAATGAAATAGGGATGCTCTTGAACACTGAACTAGCCAGCTGGACCACTTGGAGAGAATTCTGAATGGTCCTCTGGTGTTTTAACTGGCATTTGGCCAGCAGACCACTGTTAAGGGAGAACGCTGCATAATATTACATGTAAATGGTTTTGGAATGATAAAGTTAAGAATTTTGTATTGCATGTTTCCTTATTAAAATGTTCACAATCAGGGATGAAATAGGCCTACCAACTGGACCACTTTCAAGTTTCAGCCAAAGTCCAAAAACCTTACAACTTAATGTACAATGTATCAAGGCCAGTTATGATACAAACATTTATCTTGAATGACAAAACCTTCAGTTCAGAAAATATCAAAGAAGACAAAATAGTACAAGCCAATGATGTTCTGGTCTATGATTTTCACAACATTTGAACTACATATAGTACAGTACACTAATGCTCAGGTCTTTGTTAACTTTGTGAATCACAATATTCAAAGATGCGAAGAAGCATGTACCCTAGACTGGCAAATACACAATGTACTGGGATCACAGAGGAAGTTCTTCTAGCAATGGTCAACATTTTGCATTTAAATTAATTAATTACAAAAGATAAAATTTGCATTACATTCAGCATTCAGTGTAAATGTAAAATCGTAGTGCATATAACCGCCTCCATATTTTAATGCCCTGCCTCTTGCACTTCGCCGCTGTGGGCTTCGGAAACATTTTGCACATTGTCCGCAACGTGTTCAGTAATTTCCCCTCCCTGATTGAATCCAGTTAAATGTTCAATGGGAGTCTCCACCTCTGTAACAACTTCTTCTCTACTCTCTTGCTCCTCATCACCTTCAGTCAAACCTGGATCGAGAACACAGGTTTGAAATTTCACAACAAGCTTGGGTTTAACTCGTACAGATTGTTCGTGAAGACACTGATGTTCCTGGTACGCTAACACAGACTGAAAGTCAGTTTTACATGAAGAGCATTTGAAGTGGTCGGACTCTGTGTGGCTGATGAAGTGCAACCCTAGATTTGAGATTGTCTTGAACCTTTTGCTGCACCTGTGACAAGCAAACGGCGCCACAGGAGCCTGCGGATTTCGAATCTTCTTGCGTTTTGCCTCCTTTTTCCGAATGCCACTACTCCTGGGTCCATTACAAGATGCCTTGTAATGCTCGCCAAGCTGTTTCAAACTGCTGAAGCTTTTCTTACATTTACTACACAAATAAGGGTTGTTTTTTTTCTTGTGGAAGCGCATGTGCTTCTTTCGCTCTTGCTTGGACGTTATCTGGAAGTTGCAGAGCTTGCATTTTACAGGTTTATGTTCATTTGGCTCGTTCTTTGACATGGCGATCTTTGCCAGGCGTTGGTGCTTTCTCATCTGGTGTGAGGTTTTGAAAGTTTTGTTGCACTTATCACAACTGAATGCTTTCTGGTCGGAATGCACCGCTAGATGAGACCTCACGCTATCTTGACTACGGAAACGTTTGCCACATTGTTTGCAAACAAAAGGCTGGTCGCCAGAGTGGAGTCGTTCATGAATATACAGTCTGTCCTTACGCTTGAAGACCTTGTTGCAGATCTTGCAGATATATTGAACTTGTTGCTCTGTGTCTTTTTGCTCAGACACTTTGTGTTTGCTTCTTTTCACACCTGTCTTCAAGTCCTGTTTACAGACTTTCACACCCAGCGTATTTCCGATATCAGCAACTACTTTTTGGGGCATACTTTTGAAGTCCTACACCTTTCACAGTCTGTTTGTTGCCAAAACAAGTTTCTCGCATTTCTTCAACGTAACCATAAAAGAGATGTGAAGTCTGGATGAACTGTACCCAACACTGTCTCAACAATCTCTGCCTTTAATGATAAGCTCTTGCTCATTTTGGGCTGGACCTCAACCACCAATCCCTTTTAAAAGAAAGAACAAGTAATTAAAGTTATGACCTATGACTATGACTATAGAGGTTCATGGAGACGATGCGAAACGAACCGCATAGTTCTAGGGTAGGAGTACAGTCGGGAATCCAACCGCCGGGGTCCACAGCAGAGGTGAAAGGAACCTAGCTGAAGCTAGCTGCGAATTCTCAGCCGTGAATACCAGCTACGAATTCCCAATTTGCAGCCGAAAATTCCAGATGCAAATTCACAAGGCCGGCCAGCTGCGAATAAACTAGTCTGACAAAGCAACAAAAGTTACTATTTTAATTTTTATTTTAGCTTGTAGTTTCACATTTAACAACTATTTCTTAACCTTTAACGATTATTAAAAATGGAGATTTAAAATATTCTTTTGGCAAAACTTATGTCATAAATAAAAAACTGTGGACCAAATAAATAAAAAAAGTTGAGAAAGTGACTATTTAATGCTTTAATTCGATCCTTAAAAAAATAAAAAGTTAATGAACTTCCCTATCAACCATTGTCATATAATGTCAATCATTCAACTTTCTGAACATGTTTTCTTAAAACAAAAGAAATTGTCGCTTTAAGTTTAAACAAAATGTAACTCAAATAATTCACAAATATTTAAGTTTTAGGGTTTAGTCAAAAAGACCATGTCATAAAACACAGTACGTACTTCTAAATATTCTACTAGATTTCTAGTTTTAGTAGCAGACTAGAACTTGTAGAAGTACTATTAATGTAGGTGGTGAAGCCTGAAGGCGAGGCATGGAATGGAATAGCCCCACTTGGTCCCTTGGCCACACAAGTGGGGCTAGTAGGAATGGAAGGCAGGGACAGAAACCACTGAGCATGCTGAGCCAACCCGACTGCCCCAATTATTATTGGAAAACTATCACAAAAGACACCAGGTAACCTTTATACAAATGCTGAGAAACAAACTTACCACTTCCAGTCTGAGCCAGAAAATCGTGAAAAACGACACACACAAACAACCAGCCACAACCATCCATCCACCTCTTTCATGAACCCAAGGCAGTTTTACCGCATTTTGGGCCGCCGGTTGACTAGCTAAAAATGTGTAGCGCCCCCAACCCCCCAATAAAATAATTTAGAATTCTTTTTGGCGTGTTTCTAATAACTTTAAAAATTATGTTTTATCTATTTATTATTATGATTATTGTTATTTAGAGTAGCTTAATTGAAAAATATTTTAAAATCTATAAATATTACAATATACTTATATTAAATACAAAATGTAATTTTCCTTTTTAAAAATAATTTTAGAAGACACACTGACTGAACGAGGTTTATTGCCGTCATACCTATTTTTGTGTAAAGAAGGGAACTTCTCGGGGCTCGGCAACTGACGCAAGAAATCTAACATGTCAATACATTTTCTCATTATTGATACTTTACATGCAGAAACTGCATATTTGTTATAGTAAGTATAGTTCTCATAGCTTTAATCAGATTCTAAGTTGATTTGTTGGGTTAAAAGAGGTGTTGATTCTCGAGATTTAATTAATCGTATTGTCACAGTCCCACTCGCCTGAGCACCTTATTATTATTTTACATTACATTATTTGATATGATTACGGATGACGACTGAACAGCGCACTCGCACTGCAGATTCAGTCAGCAATCCATCTGCCTGGACTGGCCGGACTTGATCTTCTTGATAGAGAATAATATGTGTAGCCAACAATAAAAAAAACAACCAAAAACATCATTACATTACAATACAAGTTCCCAACATCCTCACAAAATAAAACAACAAAGGCCAAACAAAGCACTGACTCTGAGCAGTATTTTTCAGTTACTAAATCATGATCATTAACCAAGTACTGTGGGTGCCTCTCTTGATCACACTGCACACGGAATAGTATAGATTCCCCCCTCTGTAGGAGTAGTCAAGTTGTGCCCATCCTTTTGAATTTCCTGACCCCATTTCCCACAATCTCCCCCTCCCCCTCCTTTGTCGGCTTATTATTTATCAAGGTCATGGTGATGTCACAATCAGGATCTATCAATTCAAGGAAACATGAATTGGTCAACAATTCAATTGGCATGATGTGACAGACAGATGATTCATCTGAAACCAAATGTATAAATGATTCAATCTGAACTCTTTTACATTAAGGCATGAATCTGTTGCACAACATTAACTTTAGATGTGTATCTGCCAAGAGAACTATTTGTCTTTATTTTTGGTTTTTTACTTTTCTAAAATTGACTGGAAATCTTTTGAAGCTGATCACAAATATATATATATTGGTACCTATAGCTTATCTTCATAGAACGGGACGAAGTTTGTTATTTCTGAGTACGCATTGGTGAGTAAATTATCTTCAGATTGGGACAAACTAACTAGTTTTCAAAGAATTGACTCGTTATATTTTGTAGCAGATACATTGATGTGTAATTTATCTTCCAAATGGGACAACATTTTCTAAAATTTACTTGACTTTTGTTGAAAGTAATCCAGCTATTTATGAAAACACTCATTGGTGAGTAACTTATGGGGAAGAATTTCTAACTTTTACAGGAGAAGTACATAAATGTATGTGGTATTGTCAATGTCATGTTTGATTCTTTTCTAGGTTGTTTTAATGAGAATGTTTTTTCCTTTCTCCATCTCCATCATTTTCTGGTTTGTGATTGTTAACATTTTCTCTCTCTCTCTCTGAAAAGCAAGATGGTTTTAACCATGGTCAAAGTTACATGCTGGTATTCTTTGAAGTGAAATTCAACCAACCTGCAAAGAATAAAGCCAGTTGTAGTTGTACTTTGCAAGTCCATCTTAGATTGACTACATGTGCATGAATTAAATTGATCAATAGTATTATGCTAATGGAACAATCCATGTTACATAACAAATCAACAGGTTTTTCGGTAGCTTTTTTTCCCCTTTTTCTTTCTTTTCGTGATCACTTATTTCTTGTCAAAAAAAGAAACCCTGCATACATATTGAACCTTTTTGGAATTCAGTTTGCTTTTTTCCAAATGCACTTAAAGTACACTGTAGATGGCAAATTCCAGAAAAAGTTGTACCTGTTACAACATGACAGATTAGATTGTTTGGGAGCTCCACTATGTATTTGTCTTAATTAGGGTCAGTTGTTCGTTTTTTGTGTCATTCTTGTACCAATTATCCAAATTGTGAAATTTCACCTGAAAGACTTCTTAAAATAAATTTTGTGCCCTTTCTTGTAAGTGGCACATTTACCATGCAGGTTGTATGTTTATATTTTTTGGCAAACTTGAATCTTTCCTTTTGATATTCTAAATTGCGTCTTTCATATTTAATGCAAGACACTATTAGTTATCCGGCGAGTGCAGGTGGAACACAGAATAATGTAGTGCATCTGTGTCCCACATACCACATGGCCGAAGGCTGAGTGGTACATGTGGCACACAGACACACTATATTGTGGGACACAAGATGCATGACATTATTCCAAGTTCCAAGCCCATGAGCCGTGAGTGGAATAGCAAATTTAGCTTCAAGCAAACTTGATACATAGTAAAGATGGAATATGCACGCTGTACACAGCAGAACAGCACAATACGCAGGGTGCAATATGGACAGTGCGATACGGTATTATATCACACTGTTGTTGCCATGGATCGACCAATTAGAATCCATGATTCATGTTTGCTTAAAGATGAACTTTTAAGCACTCAATGCACATAGCATTTAATTGCTGTAAAATGAAGAAATATGGCACAGCAGTCTGTGAGACTTACATGAAGTTCAACCATTTAGAGAATAAAATATTCTGAAATTCACGTCAGTTTAAGGGCTTTTTTAATTGTTTACTACTTAAGTGTAAACCTTTACAAGCAAAACAAAAACACAGTTAAGGTTGAAACCTGAAGAAAATTGAGAAAGAATAATTGTTTTGTGTCAATCACTTCTTTTTAGTTGGTTGATAAATATGTTTCCTACAAGCGCTTGTGGAATGCGGAAAGATCAATCCATTTTAGGTCTATGTTTGTCCAGTGTTTTCCTCCATTGGATTGGGAAGGTGCACTTGCGCTTGCGCGCTCACTGCATGCAGGCTTTACTTGTGTCATGCTGACATCTTGTAAAGTAGCATCTGCATCATCGGGCTGAAGTGCTTGTGATGCAGTGGGGAAAATAGAAAAAGAAAAGCTGGGCATATCTGCATCACAGGATAGTGGAAAACACTGGCACACAACTTCTGCAATTGGTCCGTTGTGCATGGCACAGTTTTTGTCGGTATTCCGACAAAAACTGCGCCATGCACTACCATGTGTGATAACCAACTATGCGGGAATGAGAATTTAATAGAAATTTCTAATTAAGTATGTGAACAAATGTTGCTAAATTCTGGCAGGTTAATAATTGTTTTGTTTTATTCATTTTAGGAGAGTAAAGCGTGGTATCCAAAGATAATGGCTGAGTCAGCTATGGGAAGGAAGGGGGACGAAAGTCCTACCACTCACCTAGACTGCACCTTGGAGGATTCAACAATGTCCACTTCAGGCTATGCCCAGGTGGTGTTTCATAATGTACAGGAGAGATATACTCCAGGTTTGGCAATTTCTAGCTTCCATTCATCCAATGATATTCCAGTTTTGTCTCCCACACTGCTGTTTTCACTTATATTTGGCGACTGCTAATGTCATGAATTTTGTGTTTGATTGATATCGATCGCAGACAAGTACAATAATTGTCTAAACATAATAACAAGTGGCTATCAATGCAGTTGTTTTGACTTTGCATAATTCATTGAAATTAGGATATTGTTCGAATTGGTATGAAAATATTTATGAGATCTTTCTTAAATGTGACTGACCATTCAAAAACCTGGTAGTCCAGTAAAATATCAAGCAAACTGGTCCTGCTGGCCACTGAAAAAAATGTTAAAAGTAAACCCTGGTAGACCAAGAGAATACTGCTACTCTGGTTTTATAAATTTTCTTTTTCTGTCTCTCATATCTCCGATGAATTTTACCACAGTGACACTCCTCAATTGTTTTTATTACCAAACTTGTACTTTGTCCTTCCAGGTTCACACATTGAATGTACTTACACTTTGACTCCTTCCATTCACCCGGCAACCAGAGACTGGGTGGGTATCTTCAAGGTAGGGTGGAGCTCCACTCGCCAGTACATGGCGTTTGACTGGGCACCTTACCCCGCTGACTGGGTAGAAGGGCAAGACTATGACCAGACCGTCAAGTTTAGTTGTGAGTATAGCCCTTGCACAATTTACTGTTGATTTGTAGCTTGTAAATCTATGCATAATTAGGAAAACACAGTGTAGGCACAGTCAATTGGATTAATATGTTCAATACAAATAAAATAAATGGGTAGCCCTGAAATATAGAAACTTAAAGAGAACAGTGTTTTTAATTTACCTATGAAAGTGTTCTGTAAGTTGATGTTGTGGATGTGGATAGGTGGAAAATGAAAGTGCTGTGTGAGTTGATGTAGTGGATGTGGATAGTTAGAGAATGAAAGTGTTCTGTGAGTTGATGTTGTGAATGTGGATGGATAGAGAATGATAGTGTTTTGTGAGTTGATGTTGTGTATGTGGATAGATAGAGAATGAAAGTGTTCTGTGAGTTGATGTTGTGGATGTGGATAGGGGAAAAATGAAAGTGCTGTGTGAGTTGATGTAGTGGATGTGGATAGTTAGAGAATGA
>CM021534.1:21159007-21173429 GCA_010994315.2 Pisaster ochraceus
GGTGAAGTGACACAGCTACAGTCATCAGAGAGCTCCCTGCCAGTAACAGTGCCATGCCAGTATCACTCATTGTGCTGTGTGTGTCGGGCAGGTTACAACCAACTGACAATGGAGGAAATCCCCTTGTGGATTATAATGGATTGACCCCATAGAGCTATATAATATATAGCTCTATGATTGACCCATTAAAATTTGCTGCCACCTAGCGTCTCCCATTAGCCATGCACACTTCTAGAAATTCTTTTAACTATTTTGTTCCCTCTTGATGTTGCTTGAAAGCTGGATCTACCAATCAACTGAAGTTCATAATAATGATTTTCTATAATTTTTACAGATTCACTGAAGTAATGACTTTCTTCTTTCTTCCAATCTCTAGATCAGGATGTACCACAAGTTGAATCTACAGACATTGAGAGTGGACAAGGTTAGTTGAAGATTCACCAAAATAATATTTTTTTTAAATGAAGTAACTTATTGTACTGAGGTAATATTCCAATATTAAAACTCTTCTGACCCCAGTGGGCCACCACTGGCGGTAATACTAGCCACACCATCTGACTTTGCTAGTACTATTGGAGTATTGGGTTGATTTCTTATAGTTCTCGTAGTACCTGGTCTTGCAGCTTAATTTAATTTTTAAAAAGAAATCTGGCACCAGTGTGGCAGGAGATTTTGTCTTCCCATACGCTCGGTGAATTGTGTTGAAATTTCGTCTGACAGCACCTTAATAATCAGCTTCTTTCAGCCCATTTTAATTTACCAGATAAGAGATACACACACCGGGGAACAGAATCCCCATGTTAACGGCAAGGTATACACTACCTTTTTTCCCTCACAGATTGTGAACCGGTTACTTGCCGTTTATCCTGCCTGGATGGTTACATCAAAGACAGAAATGGTTGTGATATTTGTGAATGTGTGGAACCAGGTAAAGCAAATTAAGCTACTCAAAAACATCTTTTCAGGAAAAATAAGTAGATGTTACAATATCTATGTGATGCCCCACGCCAGAGTCAGACACTTTTCAGGAATAAGAAAATGCCATTAAAAGTGAAGAAAACCGAAACATCAGCTGTCGTGTGATGTCTGACACATTCTAGGCTATTATGTTGAGATTTATACTTCTGTACATTATAGGCCCTTATTAGGTGTAACAGGCCTATGTGAAAGCTGTTATTCTTATCATGATAAAAAACAAAAAAACTAGTGTTGAGTTTTGTCAGGAAGTACCTGGTTTTAGCATGGAGCGTCGCATCGTCACATCATGTTTAAACTGCACTTGTGGTACACACCCATTTTTATGAAACTTGACAGGTCAATATTGTTTTTGAAACTATAGTCAGGTGGTATGCTTTTCTATAAATTTTTGTTTGTTCATCCTATCAGCTGACAGGAATGGCATGTGCCCAGATGTCAGGAGGAGCCAAATTGGAACATGCGACATCCAGTGTATGAGTGATGCAGGGTGTGCAGATGGGAAGAAATGTTGCTCCAATGGGTGTGGTCGTTCCTGTGTCCCAGGTAGGCTCAAGTCTTAAAATAGAATAATTTTACATTGGTGACTTAAGTTACGTTGACCACAGGTTCCAGCAGATCATAGTACGGAATGGTTTCCATGACTTGATGTGTTTAAATTAATTATTTTTAACAAAGTGTGTTGTGGCCATGAGGTTGAGCGCATTGAACTGGTTGCTGAATCATAGAATTGTTGCTTTGAATCCTGTTTGTGACACCTGTGTCCTTGAGCAAGGCATTTAACCTTAATCGCTTTTCATCATCCAGGAGTAAACGGGTACTTGCGACTGCTAGGGTAGAAACTGTTGATGTGAAAGATTAGCAGCCTGTGGACTGTACTTGCTTAATCTTCTTCGCCCCAGGTGGGACATATAAGACTGTGGCAAGGGGGGGGGGGGTTTGCAGGCCTCCCCCTTCTCAGAAAACTTGCCCCCTCTCTTGCCCCCAAATGAGATTGAAAAATATGCACAAATGAAAGGTTTCATGTATTAAATATCTCCCTCCCCAATTCTGTATTTGCCCCCCCACCCCCAAATGGAAATGTTTGGTTATATGCCACTGTTAACAGGTTTGGAATCTTGCCATGGTAGGAAAACAATATTTGGCTCCTGAAGATGATCAGGGCATACTGATTGTATAACCCCGAGCCAAGTAATAATCATCTGTTTTTTGTATTTATTTTTTGACAGCATGCTCAAGGATTCAGTGCCGGATCAACTGCAGGCCTTTTGGAGGGTTTGCCAAGGATGAGAATGGCTGTGAAGTCTGTCGCTGTGTTGGACTGCACATAAGTAGTAAGTAAACTGCCTCCTGAGTCATTAAAGGAGGCTGTGACGTTGCCTCAAGTGACAACAATAATACAGATATTAAAGTTTCTGATTCACGTTGTTGAAAATGGTTTTCACAGTTTGACTGAATCTTCCCCAACTCAGGTTCCCCCAAGGTTTGTCCGGCCATCGATGTAGAAAGTAGTGGCATTTGTGTCATTGGCTGTGACGTGGATAATGAATGTGTGAATGATGGTGAGATGTGTTGCAGCAATGGATGCGGGAAAACTTGTGTAAAAGGTAATTAACCTAAGTTCAGTTTTTTTTTTCAAACCTTTTTGTTTCTAGTTTGCAGGTTTTTATTTGCACTCAGCTATTTGCTTCCCACTGGGGTTCTGATTGATAGATAAGCTATGCAAGCCTGCATTTCGATTGATATCACAAGGTAAATGCATTGAGAGAGGTACACAGTTAACCCTCCACTGTGGTTCTGATTGGTAGATAAACTATGCCAGCCTGCAATATAATATCATATGGTGAATGCATCTACACAGTACACAGCCAACCCTCCTACTGTCTGACCATTCAACATCATTCACTGTGGTTCTGATTGGTAGATAAACTATGCAAGCCTGCAATATGATATCATATCAGATTGTGTTGTGCTTAACTAAGTGTTTCTATGAAACACAACAATTTTCTTAGTTCCCTGCCTGCTATACTTACAGAAACTGTAACAACTGTTGATATAGAGGTTGTTTTTGTATAACATTACTCTGCAGCTTGTGAGCCTGTTCGGTGTAGAATGTTCTGTGAACATGGCTTTGGTACAGACGATGATGGCTGTGAGATCTGCAAGTGTAAAGTGCCCCCAGGTAAGCAGAACCCTCTCTACTGCATGACTACCAGTCCTTTATCCAAGTTCTCAATCCTTGAGTTTAAGGATTGAGTCCATTCAAAAGGGCAAATTCACTACAATTTTCACTATTTCACAAGAATTTTAACTTGTTTTAAAAATAATTTGCTGGCAAGTCCAGAGTCTCAAACATTTAGACCATGTCCAAGTTTGAGTCATTGAACATCATGACTGAAGTTCGAGTCTGAGTCATCCGAAATGTGATTTAAGGTGGACTCGAGTTTGAGTCTGGATTAGAGTCATGAAAAATGTGATTCAAGTCGGACGTGAGTTTGAGTCTTTAGTCAGAGTCATGAAAAATGTGACTCGGGTTGAAAAAGAGTTAGAGTCATAATCAATGTGACTGTATTAAATTTTGCCATATTGTGTCTCCTTTGAGATATGTGTGTAGACCCTGTCACACCAGGCAATTTATAGGCAAATAGTTCCAGGCAATTTCTAAGAAGAAAAAAACATAAATCTTTCAAAATGTCAAATGTCCTTATTTCAACATTTTCTCAAGGATAATAAGACACTGTTTGAAAAGTGCCTCCTGTGCTACCAAAGTAATCCTATTCCATGCAGTACAGTTAGTTGTCTCTAAGTTGCCTGTAAAATGTGCCACTTGTGAGACAAGGCCCTATATCAATCTACACATTGAATATGAACAGGCTGTCAGGAAATCACGTGTCGCATGAGCTGTCCATATGGCTTCCAGCGGGATGGTCAAGGCTGTGAGATTTGCCGTTGCTTCGAACCTAGAAAGTCGTTCCTTCGAATGGGCAGCAGAACAAGCCTCCCTGGTGTCTGTCCCTCAATGAAGGGAGCTGTAGGGACATGTGTGTCGACCTGTTCCGTAGATGAGGATTGTACGGAGGAACAGAAATGCTGTAACAACGGCTGTGCAATGGTCTGCACTCAAAGTAAGTAATTCCAAATCAACTGAGTTGATCTGCTGTAAATTTAGTTTTATTTGTGAATCTCTGTTGGAGTACTAATGGGTCTTAACTAGGAATGATTTTGAAAGAGGTGAAAACTTTGGGTTTTTAAATTGATAGTTATTCAAAAAGTAAAACAAACGTAACTAATACAATATCCAAAATTACATTTTTTTCTATGTCCAATCATGTCTCGTCCATCTGTAAGTCTGTTAATTTTCATCTTCGTAACCTCTGGCGTATTCGTAAATACATTGATCATGACACATGCCATCATGTTGTCCGTTCCTTTATTACATCCCAGTTGGACTATTGCAACTCTCTTCTATTTGGTATAACTCAAGGTGAAATACACAGACTTCAAAAACTGCAAAATCGCGCAGTGAGACTCATTTTCTCTGTCAACTGCTCTGTGGATGCTACTTCTTTAATTTCCAAACTTCACTGGTTACCCATCAAGAAGCGTCTATCTTTCAATCTTCTCCTCATGGTTTAACAAGTGCTTGCATGGTCTTTCTCCTCCTTACTTATCTGATTTACTCACTTTGTATCAACCAGGTAGAGTGGGACTCCGATCTTCTGACTATAAACTTCTTCTGTCTATTCCTACTGGTTCAAAATCTCTCGGGGACAGATCCTTTTCTATAGCTGGTCCCAAACAGTGGAACTCTATCCCCATCAATATCAGGAATGCTCCTTCCCTCGCCATTTTCAGGAAACGTCTTAAAACATTTTTTTCTCGTAACCCCCGTCTTTGTCTTCTTGTTTCTCGTCTTTTTCTGTTCAGCGCTTTGATCTGTTTGTAAAGGTGCTATATAAATATCTATTATTGTTATTATTATTATTATTATTATTATTATTGTCATATAATTTTACACTGTCAAAACTGAAATAAATTGCAAGACTTGGCAAGTTAACTGTTTATTAGATGTCAGCATATTTTCAACACCTTATGCTACATAAATGTCTCTTTGGTCAGTTTTATAAAATGTTTTGGACTGATGTTATTCAAAGGACAGGACCAGTCCACGTTCTTAAAAGATGACATACAATGTTCGTTTGAATTGTGTTTTGTTTTTAGCATGCCCTGCTGTGACATGTAGAATGGCTTGTCCTGCTGGATATCTGAAAGATGCTAATGGCTGTGACATCTGCAGATGTAGACCACCTCCCAGTAAGTCATTTACATGGAACAAAAAGCCCTAGGTCCCATTTGTGCTGTAGTTTTAATGCACATAAAAGAACCCAATATACTTTAAATCATTAAGAGGAGGGGTTTTCCCAGGTGTTTCTGGCATGGTTGGCTGCAGATTGTGCTGCATCACCTTGTACATGTTCTGGCCCAGCTTGACAATTGTCCCAACTATAGTTGGGACCGGTCCCAACTTGAGTGTTAAAGTTGGGACGTCCCAACTATAGTTGGGATCGCCCGTAGACTTCAACAGGACACCTTGATCGATCATGGGTCCTGATGCGATCGGCGTTAATTAACAAGATTCTTTATTTCAAACCCGGGTCTCGGCTGTACATTAACTCATGTCAAAACTGGTTTGGAATGATAGTATATCGCTCACAATGGACCGCTAACTCAGTGTAAATAGTGTTTTTAGAGGGTTGTGCTCACGGTGCCGCTGGGTGACGCTTTCTTTTCTAATTCTACCTCCATGGTCTCAGAGTAGGCCTACGCAATAGTTTTCCTTCTCTCGGAAATTTTTTTTTTTATTTAACCTCAAATATTCTCAAAGGAAAGTGGTCTTTAAAACTTCATATGATGATACTTACTATTATTATGTCTTTAGTTTATTCGTGGGGTGTTTTTTTTGTCACTGCGATCCCAACTATAGTTGGGACGCCCCAATTACTTTAACATTAAAGTTGGGACCAGTCCCAACTATAGTTGGGACGATTATCAAGTTGGGGCGGAACATACACAAGGTCCTATAGAAATGAGTCTTATAATTCAAACAAGCGCTCATATCTGTGATAATAATTTGAGCATTGTGATAAGCCTGTTGGGATGTGATAAAGGGCTTTATAAGATCTGATTACTTTTTGAATTGTAGTGTTGACTAAATCCACATTTTTGTTTATCTTCTTTGGAATGTAGGGAACTTTGGAAAGTGTCCTGCAGTGGCTGAAGGTGCCTTCGGGATTTGTGTCGACAACTGTGTGTCTGACCGTGACTGTGAAGATCGTAGCATGAAGTGTTGCTCCAATGGGTGCGCACAAACATGCCAGATGGGTAGGTATTTGAGTAAGGGAGTAATAAAATTTGATGGTAATACATCTGGTGATTTTTAATGAATAATTTGTTTTGGTTGAATGAATATTTATCAGTTGCTTGTTTTGTTCTTTCAGCTTGTACTGCAGTGATGTGTCGTATTGGTTGCCGATGGGGCTTTGCCAAAAACAGCGAGGGTTGTGAAATCTGCCAATGCTTGCCAACACCAGGTAAGTTTCACAACTGTTTGGGTAAAGGAAATGGATCATGCAAGTCTTCTGCACATTCAAACATTTTGGCGATCTGTTGATCCTACGTACATTGCTTGTACAGTCAACTTGAATTTACTCTGGTTTGAAAACTTAATCTGGAAAATTGACAGTGACAAAAACAGTTGATTCAGTAATTTGTTTATTTTACCAAATAAAAAAAGAAATACATTTCTTGGATACTGTTTGATCATGTAATTGTGTCTTTAAATTAGAACAACTTTGTGGAACAAAGAACCAATTACTAAAACAGGATTTGAATCTGCGACCTGCGGATTTATGCACCAGTGCTCTACAAACTCAGAGCTATGTAACCCATATGTTGTGTTGACTGCCTCCTTATTTTGTCAATGTCTTTGGGAGAGGGCGATGAATCACAAGTCATACAACCGTATACTGCCATATAGCCAGGGATCACATCCGGTTAGTTTCCCTTCTGGTTTGTAACTGAAATTAACAGCGATCATCAATTTATCAATTTTATTATTTATCAGACATTTGTCGGCAAGTCGGGCTGTGGGATCAAATGCACTGGACTCAAGCTCTGGTGTTTCTGATCAGCAGAGTGTCGGTTTTATTTCTTGACACTTTCGCCACTAAACAAGGCACCTAATCAAAATTGCGTCATCCTTTGGATAGGACGTAAAGCCGCTAGTCTTGCTTTTTATATAAAACACGTAATTAAAAAACCCTAAAAGTACACTTATCGTAAAAAGATGGGGTTTAGCTGGGGTGTTTCTGGCATGGTCTGGCAGCAACACCATCTCGCCTTGGTGACCTTTCAAAAGATGTATTACGGTTGCTTGGTTTCACAAAATCATCATCAAACTTGATATTTTAGCACAAGGAGTGTTATTTATCATGTTTATTTGTCATTACTATTTTTACCAGTGATTATTTTGTCAAAAAATTTGTAATCCCATATTTTTGACCTGAAGTCTGAAATTAAAGTAAACAATTTAAAGAGGTACTTTTTGATCTTGTCATTATGTAACAGCCGACAAGCCTGGTGAATGTCCAGTAATTGACGAGGAACAAGGTGGTATTTGTGTTACAGAATGCGAAGACGATTCAACATGCCCAAGTGATAAGAAATGCTGTAGTAATGGCTGTGGCAAAACATGCACCTCTGGTAAGTAATGCCTTTCTGAATTGTTAAATAATCTATTTCTTATGTACTTTTCTTGTAAATTTGAGTTGTTTATTAAAGTTTTTAACTAAAGAATTTTTTTAAACATTTTGTTAAATAATTGAAAATTGATGTCCAACATATTAATTTTTCCACTTCTGTGGATCTGGCTCATTACCAGTTTATTCAAAGTTCTTAACAACATGAAGCCCACAATATTTCTTGAATGGAATGTTTCTAATTTAGATTCCTGTTGTGCTCTCTTTAGTGATTTTTCTTACAATTTTTTTTCCCAATCTTTCCTGTTTTTGCAAAAGGCCTATTTTGTTCACAATCCATGCTGAAGATTTCATGGACACATTGCAAAAGAAGTTTTTTATTACGCTAAATTTTACAAATTTCTTTTATTTTGCCATCTGCACTTTTTTTTATCACTGCTTTATAACTATACAATAACTTTAAATATAACAATACAATAACTATTATTGGTTGATAAAAAGGAAAAGTTACAAATACTGTGTCTTCATTTCTATAAACCTGCCATTTCTTCCTTCACAGTTTGTCCCATTTTCAAATGTCGGCTTGGCTGCCGCTTTGGTTATGTGACTGACATCAATGGCTGTCGTACCTGTGAGTGCAAGCCTCCACCCCAAGGTAGATACGCTCATCAGAATTTATGTTTTTGTGTTACTAACAACTCTGATTAGTGGTTTTTGTGCATTTAAATAGATGATAAACTCCAGCGGCTTTTGAGGTCATTGCAAAATATTAATTTCGTATATATTTATTCTTTAACCCTTAGGCCTGGGATCCATTTGCTTGTTGTGTGTTAAGTGTTGCATTTGGATTTCATGTGTCCTCTTTTGTTGGCCTAGATTTTCCTTTAGGCAGTGAGGGTTGTTCACTTGTTTCATGCAGACGCTCTTGCATGTATGGCCTCAAGAGGGACGGTAATGGATGTGAGATTTGTGAATGCAACGAAGAAGGTGAGCCTAAGAACTGGTCTGAACAGGTTTAAACTGGTCTGAACAAGTCAGACCTACCAATGCCTGGAACTAGTCTGAACCAGTCAGAACTTGTTATTAAGTTTATTTCAATCCAACCTTTATATTGAGGTTGCAAATAAAAATGTTCTATTCAAATATTAAAAACAGGTCTTAACCTGTCATAACTCATATTGCATCTAATTCATTCATTCATTCATCAATTCATATTGCATCTATGAAACAGGTCTGAACCAGTTAGTACTCATATTGCACCCATGAAATGGGGCTGAACCAGTCAAAACTCATTGCATCTATGAAACAGGTCTGAACCAGTCAGAACCCATATTGCTTCTGAAACAGGTCTAAACCAGTCAGAACTCATATTTTGTCTATGAAACGGGTCTGAACCAGTTAGTATTCATATTGCATCCATGAAAAGAGTCTGAACCAGTCAGAACCTAATTGCATCTATGAAACAGGTCTGATGGAACTCCTAATGAAGAATATTAACTAGTGTGGACCCATCAGAACTTACAGCATACCACAGAGCTAGTCTGACCCAGTCTTATTTCTTAATGTGGCCTAGAAATCGGTGAACACTAGTTTGAAAAAGTTAGAACTCATGGTGTGGTCTAGAACTGGTCTTAACCACTTAGAACTCGTATTACATCTACAAAACTGATCTGAACTAGTTTGAACCAGTAAGAGTTCATTCTGTTATCTAGAATGTGTCTAACCTAGTCTGAACCTGTTGGAACTTGTGACTTGTGCCATCTATGTTTTAAATGTGAAGTGCTGTCATCAACTGTCTTGACCAACAGAGGTAAAGGCCGGTATCTGTCCAATCATTTCTGCGGAGGTAGGGGGTATCTGTGTGGAAGGTTGCATAGCTGATGGCGAGTGCCCGGATGACCAAAAATGCTGCTCAAACGGATGTGGCCACATTTGTATTCCAGGTCTGTAATTTTTCTCACCTAAAATTCTAATGAGACAAATTCTCTTCTTACCAATGAGACTTCCAGAGTGGGAAACTTTGGAACGGTAGGGGGCAGCAGACTTGCCAGGTAATTTTCCATAGTTTAATAAGCATATGTACATTTCCAAGAAAAACAAAATTACCTGGTAAGTCTGCTGCCACCTCGGGTCCTCAAGGTCTCTCATTGTATTGTGAAAGCATGTCTTCATTCCAGACTTTTAGTTGAAGCTTGAAACTGCAGGCCAATCTCAAGTATTTTCCCACTTTTAAAGTCTTTTAGTACTTGATTAAACAGGAAAATTGTCCTACAAATAAACATCAAAAGGCACAGTCATGAAGAAAAAAATGTAAAAGACACTTGTGTGTTCTTAAGAAAATATAGTTTTTTTCATTTTCAAAGTCTATTTTGAAATGTTTTTCGTCAATAGCGTGCAGTGAGGTACAGTGCCGCATGTACTGCAGGTATGGATTCCTGAAAGACGAAAATGGCTGTGTAAAATGTGAATGTGCTGATCCACCTGGTAACTTCAATTTTTTTAATTTTTATTTATTTAATGTCTTTATGTGAATTTGATTATACTCGTCTATTTTTTGTACATACTACCTTCAGGTTACAAAAAGTGCCATGTTTAATAGAATTTAAAGTTCGAACAATTGTAACTCATCATAGGGGTTAGCTGTGTGGAAGATAATCGTCTGATTTTTAGACCTTTTGTGGACCTGAGCCCAATTTCATGGATCTGTTTGCGAACAAAAAGTAGCTATAAGCACAGAACAATTGTGCTACCAAAAAAGGTTACCATCCAAAATGCCAAGTCATTTTATGCAGCATTTGTGACTGGTTTTGTGCTTATAAGGCATTTTTCTGCTTAAAAAAGCCTGTAAGATAACAAGATTTTTTTAACACTTTTGTAAATCCTATTTTTATTATTTTTATTATTTCCTGAAAGTCAAGCTCACAGGCACACTATATAAACCTTTTAATTAATACTTAAACATCATGTAACACTAAATTAAAATCTGTCTCAACTGCCAAATCCATAAATTTAACAAATATATAAATCTGACACATTGTTAATGGTTTCTCAAATCTGCCTTGCAGAGTGTGAACCACTTCGCTGCCGTCTTGGCTGTCGCAATGGATACCAGAAAGATGAAAGAGGGTGTGACATTTGCGCCTGCCGCGACTTCCCTAACAAGTTCACTTTGGCCAGGACAGGTGCCCTGGAAGGAGGCCCAAGGAGGGGTATTCCCAAGGTTTGCCCCGTTGTTCAGAAAGATGTCGGAGGGATCTGTGTTGAGGGGTGTGACTATGGTGACAAACCGTGTCCAGCGGGGCAGATTTGCTGCTCAAATGGATGTGGTCATGTCTGTACGGAAGGTATAGTCACTTTAATTTTGTTTGATGCCCCACTGTTGAAGCAAGTTGAGTAGGCATAATAGTGTTGGCATGTCCTTGCGTGTGTGTTTTAATGCCACAGTGTGGACCTGAGAACAAAAGAGGTCCACATAATGTAGGGACTTGAAAGACTCTGTGGACTTACACATGCCCACCCAGTGTTTTTTACAGTGTTGAAGAATAGGATTTTCCTAAAGTAGACAGAACAAAGGAGTGTGTGACTGTTCCGTCCCAACTTGACTATTGTCCCAACTATAGTTGGGACTGGTCCCAACTTGAGTGTTAAAGTTGGGACGTCCCAACTATAGTTGGGATCGCCCATAGACTTCAACAGGACACCGTGATCGATCAAGGGTCCTGATGCGATTGGCGTTTTTAATTAACAAGATTCTTTATTTCAAACCCGGGTCTCGGCTCTGTACAAAATCATGTCAACACTGGTTTGGAATGATAGTTAATCGCTCACAATGGACCGCTAACTCACTGTAAATAGTGTTTTTAGAGGGTTCTGACAGTGGCCTCATCAGTGGAGTCATGCTCACCACAGTGCCGCCGGCCGGGTGACGCTTTCTCAGTCTCTCAGTAGGCCTACGCATTTCAGTTTCCCTTCTCTCGGAAAAACACATTTCTATTTAATCTAAAATATTCTCAAGGGAAAGGGGTCTTAAAAACTTCATACTATGATACTTACTACTAATGATTTTAGTTTATTCGTGGGGACTGCTTTGTGTGCAGTGCGATCCCAACTATAGTTGGGACGCCCCAACTTTAACACTCAAGTTGGGACCAGTCCCAACTATAGTTGGGACGATCATCAAGTTGGGGCGGAACATGACCACAGAGTAACTGCAATACAGGAGAGCTGTGTGTGTGTGTTTGTACACACATTCAAACTGTGGACCTATAACAAAAGAGGACAATAGGGTCCTCGGTTGGGTGAAGGTCCTCATATGGAAATTGTGTACGGTACAAAACCAATGAGAGCTGTTGCCAAAAAGTCAAAGTCTAGACAAAAAAGGGATAATTGGAGGTCCCCTATCGCAGGTGTTTACACTTGTGTGTGTGTTTCCATGTGTGCAGTCAATGTCCGAACATTACTCAAGAAGGAAGTGGCATATCAACTCCAAACTTGGTGTGTGGATTGGTCTTGGGGTCCCCCAGATTCCCCTCAGAAGCCCAGTGTTTTTGAAACCCCCTTGTCAAATGTCAAGGCTATCATGGCTAAAACAAAGAAATGTTGTCTGAGCGATTACTCAAGAAGGACTCTGCATTTCAACTCCATACTTAGTGTGTGGATTGGTCTTGGGGTTCCCCAGAAGCCTATTTTTTGGACCCCCTACAACAAATGTCAAGGTCATTATGGCTAAAACAAAGAAATGTTGTCCAAGCGACAACTCAAGACTGAGACCTAATTTCAGTGGGGTATTTGTGCTTGTCAACACATCATTCTTGTTTACAAATTTTTTATGAAAAGTCACTCAATGCGATGCCAAAAGTCTTCTCAAGTTGAAGACTACAAAGAAAATAACAAAATAGTTTAAAGTGAACTGTGTCAGATTTTAAGTTGAGAGAAAGACCAGGTATAGGCAACTTGACCAAAGAATGAATTTTTCTATGAAATCAAGTCTTCTTTTAAAATTATATTCATACAAATTCTTAAAAATAAAAATACCAATCGCAATTCATTATTAATACAATGACAATTGTATTTCTATAAAATACAAATACTTGATTAAACATAACATTGAAACAAAATTTAAGTTTGGGATGATGATGCTTTTTTAGAAATCCCATTTGCAAATCATGCACAAGTTTGTGTTACCATTACATATTTTTAATGATAACATGAATGTCAGTTTGTCAACAATCTTAATTGTTTACAAATAACCAGAAAGTGAGGTCAACTTTTTTTCTCTGGTTTTCTTTGTTTATTTGTTAAATTTATTTTACTTTCCTATATTTCATGATAAAAATTTACTTTCCCAACAATATGATATAATTTTTAGAGCCATAAGCTATAGTAAAATATTTGAAGAAAGGGAATTGCGCACTTGTAAAACTATATGGCTGGGACCATCTATGTCCCAAAAGTTCAAATATGGGTGAAACGTGCACAGTCTACATAAGTAAGGAGTTCCAAAGGGCAGCAGTATAGAGAAAAAAAAGCCAGGAGCCTATTGCCCAGTTCTGGGTTTAGTAACAGATACAGTGAAGGGCTGAGATGATGCGACGAAACATGTGGCTTTAGTGAAGGTGCAATGTACAGTGACTAAAAAGAGACCTTCTGCACATATACCACGGAAGTTCCTGAAGAAGAGGCTTAGAAACTTTGTTTTCTTTTCTTATGTATGAGGGTTACGTGTTGGTTTAATGGTATGTTTGGCTGCCTTTCACCTCTGGGACATCTGGTTTGAAATCACGAATGGAGCCTTGCAAGGAGGTTGGGTTTTCAGTCCCTACTTGATTGTGTTGCTTTTTCCTATTTGGGTTTTTCTTCATTCTCTACACAGGCATCTCCAGACCTGCAGGCTACTGTGTCAAGCACTCTCTTCATTATCAGAAAGATCTGCTGATAACCGATAATAATTTCACTTTGACCTACCACCTAACATGTGCTTAAAACATGTAAAAAGAACCATGATTATTATTAATCCATATAAATCCCTGATTCCATACCCCACCTCTTTTAGGATGTGAGCCAGTCTTGTGTAGAATGCGTTGTCCTTATGGATGGGCAACCAATGACAACAACTGTGAAATTTGTGCCTGTAAAGATCCACCTACAGGTGAGTTTAGAAATCTGCATCGGGAGCAAAGTTTAGCTTCCTTTGTCACTTTTTGTTTTGCCATTATTAATGTATGTGGTTTTTGAGGCATTACATGATGAGGTATCAATGAGTAGTCTCCAGAATTTTACTCTGCGGCAGTAGAACAAATAGCAAGACAAATTCTCAAAAGAACATTATCTACACAGCAAAGTAGATATACTCATAGTGTTTACCGCAAACCAAATATACGTTGGAATTATTAATTTTTTTAACTTTCTATGTGATCCTTTGACTGCAGCTTGTTCAGATATATTCTGTCAGCTCGAGTGCCCCAATGGTCTAGCCAAGGATGACAACGGCTGTGACATCTGCGCGTGTGCTGCCCCTCCCTTGGGTAATAGAAACAATCTGTTTATGGACCTTGATTACATAAAATGACCTTGAAGGCAAGATACACATTATGTTGGTATATATTTGGGAAGGTTTTACTAATGTGTACCCTAATGGGTATGTTCAGACGAGGAGTTAAACTAGCCCTTAATCCAAAAGTGCTAAAATA
>CM021534.1:21178892-21194015 GCA_010994315.2 Pisaster ochraceus
CTTTAACTGCCGTGTAGCCAGGGATCACACCCAAGTTTATGATACAACCTGGGAGGGATCACCTTAAGGTGATGCAAATATGAAGTAACAAGCCACAAGGGAAACTGAGTGGTTAAAATTGAATAAATTTTGGGTTGAATAAAGAAAATTTGACTAAAGTTGACTAGGAGTGGATCTGCGAATTCACTAGATTTGACGTGAAGAATTGACAAGCAGGATTTGAACCTGCAACCGTCTCTGAAAAATATCAGTGTTAAATTTGTGTGTAACTACCTAAATGTGAGGCTCCACACTCGGTTCAGCACTTCTGGAAAGTAGTGAAATGACATAAAAAGTGAAGACAGACGAAATGTCAGCAAAGATGTTTTGTGATTTCTTAATTTAAACATTTTATATGTTGAGAAAAACTTGAGGAAAACCCTAATATGTGTTATTTGAAAGTTTTTAATCTCATCTGTTTGACGAGCAAGTAAATAAAGTTTTTAATATTCAAATTTGAAAAAAGTTGCTTCATGTGATGAAGGCTTCCGTACCAACCTTTAGCTGTATAGTTGATAAAACCTGAATTTTCTCTTCAGAGCTGATTTGTCCATCACAGTCGGATGACGCTGCAGGCATCTGTGTAGAGGAATGCCAATCCAACAACGATTGTGATGGGGGTCAGTTGTGTTGCTCTAATGGATGTGGTCATAGCTGTAGAGAAGGTATGACTTAAATTGACCCCTTGCCTGACTAGGAACACACCTCCGCATATTGCGCATTTTCAACATTTTGGGAGTCATTACCTTTTTCTGTACATTTTTACTCTCAAAATGGTGGACAGGATATCCGATAGGCTGCACGCCATGACATGGGTCCATAGAAATCATATATAATAGGGACTTTTAGAGGCTATTCAGCAGTTAGACATACTATGTCATTTTCCATTGTTTACGTAATGCAGAGTAGTAAACTGCAGCCATTTGCACTAAACTAAAATGCTCATCTCCATCCAGTGTCAGCACACAACTTGTAATAAAAGACTGTTGAAATGCAGATTTTGTAAATCTGAGAGCTTGTCTCTGAAGCTTTAAATTTTATCTGAACTTTTGAATGTGTATTTTTTAACTGTTTTTAAATCTTTGTGTTACTGAAAACCACATTAGTTTTTTTCAATTTGTAAAACATATATTGTTTTTTGTTGCGCACCCAGGTTGTCATCCAGTCTTGTGCTACTTATATTGCAGACATGGATGGGCCAAAGGGGAAAATGGATGTGATATTTGCCAATGTGCTGACCCCCCAATAGGTGAGTTCAAATATTATTATTTAAAATAATCCTGTCAAAACAATGATTTTACACCTTTTTTTTAATATAGTGCTTTGTCTAGACTTAATGGGCATTTGAAAATGATGATTAATTTTATGACAGATGGGAAGAGCTGTGTTTGAATTCCTGAGACCCATAGGGGTTACAAAATGATTCAGTGCAATCTGCAGCCGTCAATGAGAGACACACCAGGGCAAACCCCCTTCTCTTCTAGATAAGTGTACCTGGTTCTTTTACATGCATTACATAGTACAGGACCTATGGCTTTGTGTCATGATCTGAAGGACAAAGCAGTTGTGGTTGTCTTGCTCTAGGACACAAGTGCCATGACCAGGACCCAAACCCAAACTCTGACAATGCTATAATTAGTCCAGTGCACTAATAGACTAATTTGATGCTTCAAACCACATTGATAAACATTTTGCATTTCTGTTAGTTTGTTTTGGGGTAACAAGTTTTGTTTTCCTTCATGAAACCAGGGTTTAATTTCACAAAACGCTTATTAAGATTCATCTTAAGATGAGTTTTCAGTATTACCACAGTAATTTATATTGTGACATCACACTTTGCTAAGCAATAAAGATTGCTTTGTACTTGAGATCAATCTTAGCTCTCTTTGTGAAATTGAGCCCATGGCATATCTAAAAAAGAAACAAGAGCTGTGATGTTTGTAATTCTGATATAAAAATACTTGAGTTTGAAGATTTGGCTGGATTGTCTGATTTGCTTCAATATGAGTTCGTTTAACTTTGTTGGAAGGAAGTTGTTGTTTTGCTCCTCTTCCAAATCCAGGGCATTTCAATTTGCATCAATCTGATTTTGTTGACAATCTTTGGTGTCACCATAAATTTATATTGTGTTATTTGTCTCTTGGGTGTTTTTTATTTCAGAACCAGTCTGTCCGATTCTTTCAGTCCCAGCTGTAAGTGGTGGTCTCTGTGTTGAACAATGTGACGAAAACAATAACCAGTGTGAAAGCGGTCAGATGTGTTGCTCTAATGGTTGTGGCCATGTCTGTGTGCATGGTATGTATTATAAGAGTCACCGTAAATTCACAGAGAGATCAACAATTAAGGAAAAACCTCTAAGGCTGTTTACAGGAAATGTTCTGTTGTGATTCTGTTCGTTGTGCAAATTTCATACTTTGTATTTATGTTTCTGATCAGGCTGTCCACCTGTATTGTGTCGTATGCGTTGTGAGCACGGTTGGGCCACTGACGAGCGAGGATGTGAGATTTGTGAGTGCAAACAACTTGATGGATCTTCATCTACTGAGCTTGCTACAGGGAGTGAAACAAGTGAGTGTCCTAGCTGAGCAATCTAGATCGCTGTATTCGAGTTCTGTTATTAAAGAATGTGGGTTTGAATCCCAGCCTTGCTAATCATCATGCATGAGTCCCCAATGAAGGCACTTGTTGCTTTTCCAGGATCAAAAATAAAAAGAAAAATCCAGAACTTTATATTTGAGTTGAAATCCATTAAAAAACTTACCTATGGATGTCTAATAATGCTGTTAAGTTATGTCAGATGTATATTTATGCCATTCAAAATTTTATATTTTCCATGTGCCCCCTGTATAACTCACAAGTTTTGTCCTTTGGTTAGCATACAGATGAGCAGGGATAAAAGACTTGCCAGTGCAGACCACCATGCATTAGTAGAGCTAAAGATCCTCTCGTTAAATTCCATTAGCGTTGACAACTATAGAAATTGATTGATTGATAGATAGTGATCGATAATTTCAGATGCTTCTTACTAAACTTTTTCTTTTTGCCTTTTAAGAATGGTTAGATTCAGGGAAATTTGTAGTAGTATGCAATTTTCATTTGTTATAAGGGGCTACACTTACAGTTATGACACAATAAACAAGTTATTTAAACCCCTTATAACCCCCTTGTTTGATTCTTTGCCACTATTTGATCACTCGTTGTTTTATTTATTATTTTTTGTATCTTGCAGCTTGCAGCCCAGTTATGTGCTTAATCTATTGTCAGAACGGCTTTGTAAAAGATGAAAATGGCTGTGAAATGTGTCAATGTGCTCCTGCTCTGGGTAATTGTTTAAACTTTAAACCCAGTTTTTACCAACTGGGCCCAATTTCAAAAGCCCATAGGCAGCTTTTTTCTGTTTAAGGAGTGGCCATTAGCAAAGTTTTCTATTTTATAAACACTGCTAAGCGTAAGCAAAGCAAATGGTACCCTAGCTTGCCGATGGTTCTTGTAGTGAGCAATGAATGGCGCAACAATGCAACTCCATTGTGAACATACCTGTGCACTGTCTAATCTTCTCTGTTACAAAATTCACGTCTGCTCATGTATGTTCTGTTTATTTACTGCCGCTGGGTAGAATTTGAAAAATAGTATTAGCTGTTGCAAACTGCCTACCAACCAAAAGGACCTATGGTATAAATGCAAACAAATAGTTAGTGGCCTGATGTTTCGACCCTAGCAGAGTCTTTCTCGAAGGCTAAAAATGAGCCTTCCAGTAGAATTTGGTTCTAAAAGGAATCAGTCCAGAATTTAGTAATAAACCTGAAGGTTTATTATAATTTAGTTCAATTAAGAAACAACTTGGTTACTGCAATTTATCCAACAAATACTTAAATTTAAAAGTCTTTATCCACCAAACTACATCATGACCTATTGTATCACTTCTTCTCATCTGCCTTTTCTCTTCCTTTATAAGAATACACATGTCCAGTAGCCAGTGGAGGTGGTGTCTGTGTGGAAGAATGTTCATCTGATAGCGAGTGTGGTGATGGAGAGCTGTGTTGCTCTAACGGATGCGGCCATAGCTGTAGGCAAGGTAAGAACTTGGGACAAGTGTAAAATTTCCAGTCAAAATTAAGGGGATGTTTTGAGATGCTAGCTTGCAGCCGACTAGGGGAACTTTGGTTAAGTATATATTTCTGAGATTTCACACATTTTAGAGAACAATGGATTACCACTTAAGTCTGCTACACATTGCAATCCCCCAAAGTCACCTTTTCATCAATATTTTGTTCCATACACAGAATAAAGTTGATTAATTAAAAACATTCAAACATTGCAGCCAAAAGCTGAATTGGATGCTAAATACAACAAGAGTTACATTACATAAAAATCGATTAAAAAAATCGATAAGATGTAAGCCTTGGTGTTTTTGGCAGTGGCTGCTGAATGCCCCGCCAGCACCTTTTAAACCCTTATTCATTCATTCATTCATTCTTTTTGGTTTTATTAAAAATACCAAACAACAAGTCCGGAGACTAAAAAAATATTAAGTTTACAAAAAGTGATATCAAAAATAAGTAATGAAAATTTAAGTCAAATAGAGATAAAACATTAGGCAAATACAATGAAAAATTCAAAAAAGAAAGCTTATAAATCAAGAAAAAACTGGAGTCAATAATTAAAAAGGGGTGAACTAAACACATATATATGTACAATTAGTGGGGGCTGCATTTAAAAGACTAATCATACAAGTAATGGAGGACTGTCTATATCTGGAAGTTCTGGTTTTGGGATACTGTATTTATTGGGCATGTCTTCCACATAATTTTTTTTAAATTCAATTAAAAAAGTAATCAAACAACATTTCTTTCATATTTCATAAATTTATTGATGGTTTTCTTATCTCTTTATGCAGCCTGCCCTCCTCTCAGATGTTCGCTCACCGGATGTCGCTACGGCCACTCTACTGATGTGAATGGATGTGGAACATGTGGCTGCAGAGGTCCTCCCGGTAAGTGGCTCCCCGCATTCCGTCTCACTAATTGTTATCCCCACACCCCTTCTCACTATGTGGTTATCCCCGCACCTTGTTCCGTTAAGTGGCTGTCCCGCACCCCCGGCCTTCCTGCTACCCCTGCACCCCATCCTGCTAAGTGGCTATCCCCACACCCCTTAACGCTAAGTGGCTATCCCTGCACCCCTTTCCGCTAAGTGGCTATCACACACCCCTTACCGCTGAGTGTCTATCCCCGCGCTTTTTCTCTATTGGCTATCTCTGCAGCCCTCCCGCTAACTGGCTATCCCCGCACCCCTTCCTGTATTTTGTACCAAGGTGTGCTTACTTTGCTTGTAAGGTTATTTAATGATGCAGTTTTACCATGAAAATAATTATAATCTTTTTTGATCGGACGTAATGCACACTATGATAGTAGTTCTGGTCGGCTGTCCCAAGATGCATGTATAAATGCTGGGGGAAGTTGGCGCTGAGTTAACTCTTGTCGGGGGCTCATCCATATGATCACACAACAGAGCAAGCTAATCGAACGCATCTTGAATGATACATTTTGTACCCCTGAAACCAGTTGGAAAACGCCCTCATGCATTCAAGAATACCCGCAGGAGTACTTGCCCTGAACATCTGACGCCAAACTTTGAGGCGCGTGAATAATGCCAGATACCAGTGTTTAGAATCTACTGGTTTCTGCCAGATTTACCTTTCGCTAGTATGACATGCTACTTTGTGTGTCGGTACACACTCACACACTCATGTAGGCCTATGTTGTATTAGTCTGGAAGTTGTACTTCATTGCTTGTAACTATCCAATGAAACAATGGGTTTGTAAGAACAGCACCCCCAGCCTCGCGACCATGGGCAGCGCGCCGTATCGATACCTCACGTTAGTAACCCCTGGTAGGAATGTACTGAAAAACAACGCTGATTGACTCCCAAGGCTGACTACTTTGCATGCACGCTTGTTAACAACTTTCGAGCGCATGTATGGCGCTTGTAAGACGCTTAGTACTCGTGTGTGAAAATGCAAGTATTTTGACGCGATTCTATTTCAAATGAATCATGTTTTTACACGGTCACCCTAAACTGCATACAGTTAGACATTATCACAAAATCAAAGAAGAATGACAGAGGACCAGTTTCTTTTTGACTTGATGCCTCTTTTACAGGTTACCATATTTGAGCGCGCGCGTAGAATGGATTGGCCTCGGGCCTAATTAAAATGTGCTAGATTCTAGCACATTTTAACGAACCAATTCCAGGGATTATGATCGAGCAAGGCATGCTGGGAAAAAATGGCGCGGCGAGATTGATTACCCCTGGGAACATGCAGTACCCCTCTTTATCCTTACCGATAAAGACAGGGTCCAGTCTAGAGTAACTGTTACACGCACATATTTTTTTATCAGAACCCATTATGAACAGTTTAACACATTACTTGTGGACATTATATATAGTTTTCCCCATTTTTTTTTGCAGAGCAATGTAAACCAGTTCGATGCAGAAAAATCTGCCGCTACGGATTTCAGACAGAGAGCGGTTGCGAGGTGTGCAAGTGTAATAAACCATCCAGAGGTAGGCATCTTAGACAAGATTGTCTTGTTTATAAAAATGTTCAAAGTATAGTTTTTCTTCACCTCTTGTTTTTGGTTGTTTGAGTTTCCACACAAAGCTTCACTACAGAATGATCCACTTGAACATTTCAATTGAAATTCCACTCGTTAGACCATTACGCACAAAATGATTTGCTCTCCTAAAAGTATTTATGACCCATTTACATTTCTGAGTTTCAAGACCCTCTGTTTAGTGGAGATTATCTTGAAATTTAACCCCTGTAAAGGTGTGTTTTGAGGCCCATGATAAAAAAAATTGCAAAAATTAACGAATCACTTTATAAAAAAACCATGTTTGACTTTTTTCAATTATAGAGCTTTGTGAGCCTGTGACGTGCAGGATGTATTGCACGTACGGATTCGCAGAAAATGAAAACGGCTGTGAGGTCTGTCGATGTAACCCACCACCTGGTAAGTCAGGAAAATGCTGTTAAACCCTTTGATAAATTTTAAGAGTACCTCCACTTAAGTGCTGGTTGATTTCCAGCAGGTTTCTGGTCAAGAAATTTTGGCCCAATTTAACGTCCAAGCTTACCACAGAATTCCACCCTTAAGCGCCCTGTTACTGTGCATATTTTCGGGCTGTAAGCACATGGTGTTATGAAATTTAGTACTAATGGTCCTGGGTTAGAGTCCTACCCAAGGCCCGAGGATCTGCAGGCTTTTGAAAGCACCATATTCAGTGCTTAAAACACAATAAAAACTGAATTATATTAACACTTTATCCATAATGCAATGATTACATAAGTTGAACCGTTGTTTTGTTTGTGGAGTCTTTGCAATGCTGTTGAAATTACTGACTGAAGATTTGCATTTATTTCTGTTTTTCAAATTGATAGTCTACATGCACAATTGAAAACTTTAAACTTAAAATCTATTAAACCACTAGAGTCTACTTTGGAGGTCTTTGTTCACTTAATTCTTTAAACTTGCTTTCTGCATTATGTTTATTTCCACAATGTCACCTTTCTTTACATAATAAAAGTAGTTGATAAACTTGATAATGTTCTTTTAAAAGTAGTTCTTTAAGGTTGAAATTTTGTTTTTCAATAACAAAATATTTGTTAAAATACTTGTATTTTTTCTGTTAAAATTTTGAAAACAGGGATCTTATTTTCAGTGTTCACTACTAAATGGACCTTATGCATTGATGTCATCATGTCACTATTGTAGAGGTAAAATGATGGTGAAACAATGGAAACGCACATCTAATTAGGTGGAGGGCTCCTTACTCAACTGATGCCATATGCATAAGATCTATACTAAAGGAAAATATAATTGTTACTCTTTTTATATTCCCAGATGTAGAGTGCAAAGACGGAAAGATCTACCAGGAATGTGGCACAGCTTGCCCCATGACCTGTGAGAATGTCCGTAGCGGTGAACTGATTGGTTGTCCAGCCATATGCATTCAAGGCTGTTTCTGTCCACCAGGGTCTGTGCTTGATTCGGATGGTATGTGTGTCAAACAACGACAGTGTGGATGCCTGTATGATGCTGATGGCAATGGGCAGAAGGAGTACTATCAGGTGAGAAGACAAGGGGCTGTGTCGAGTTTGGTTTGATGATGGCGAAACAGCTCGGCATTTGTGCATAAATGCAATTATGTCTAGCGCAGCGAAACAGCTCTTGTTTTCGTTAACGTTTTTAAATTTTTTTCTCCTTTTTGTTTGTTTGTCTGTTTCAGTAAAAAAAGCCATTTAGATAACGCACGTTCGTTCAAAGCGGCCTTTTGCATAGTTCCTAAAGAGCAATTGCAATGAAACTTTCAGTGATGAAAGGCATTGGTGCAATAATGATGTTAAAACAATGATGTCATGATGACGTCATCACCTGTCACGTGACGTCATCTTAAAGGTTTCTATTTTAAATATTTGAAAATCCGTAATAAATCAGCCACAAGAAATCATAGGTTTCTGTTTGTGGGGATGTATAGGGATAAATTAGGTCTTCATTTTATTCAGTGTACGTGACCTCACATGACCTCTACTTCCGGTCGAAACCGGAAGTGCCTCGTAATTCAAAAGTGCTAAATGTTATGAAAATGCTTTCAACGATTTAGTGTCTAGCAAGGGTGTGCATTTAAAAAAGATACCGATGAAGTCACGATACACACGAGCGCCCTCTACTGGCAGGTTGAAAACTGTTCAAAATGGACTTTTTGAAGATGTGTGTGGAGAAGTTTTGTGTAATCACTTCAAAATTTACACACATGTTGACCGTCAGGCAGCCATCATATGTGTGAAGTTTCAGATCAATGACGACATCGGGGGTCACGTGACGCGGCATTAAATGTGCCTTTTTTGAAGTCGTATATCTCCCGAAGGATTAGTGCGATCATGTTGAAACTTAGTAGGTCGTTAGATATTGGCAAGTTCTTGTAAATTCTGAAATGACGTCATGATGACGTCATCACATGATTTTGAATGATTTTTTTCAATTTTTGCACCTTTTTGTCATAAATTGCTAATAAAACGTGGTACAATCCAAATTCTTTTTAAATAGGCTTGATACATCATAACTGCTTTGAATACTTCAAAACTTTCATATTCACTTGAGTAATTTGAAAAAGTTATGGCGAAACAGCTCGGCATTTGTGCACAAATGCAATTATGTCTAGTTTAATTTTGCTGTGGTCAATATGGTTGGGTTCGGCTTGAAATATAGTAGACTAACTAAACAACAAGTTTTTTTTATTTTCTTGCGTTTTGATTCATTCCATGATTGTTTCCAATAGTATTAAGATCAAATTCTTTAATTTTAAACAGCTTGGTGACTCTTTTGAGATCGGTATCCGCCACAAAGACCGGTGCCAGTGTCGTCGTGACGGAGCAGTGATGTGCACACGTAGAAAGCATGTTTAACACAAACGGTGAATAATTGAGAAATTACGGTTGAATTGAAAAAGGGAAAGCTTATTCTTAATAGCAGCAAATTGGATGCTCAAACAACTCAACTAGACGGTCGCTAATAAGAGACCAACAGAAATTTACATGGCAGCTAAATATAGGTTTAGGTTTACAAAGTGTGATTGCATAGGGACTTATTTGCTGTGTTAAATGCTGCTATCCCACCCTGTTTTGTTTCACAATTATTGTGCAGGATTCTTAAATATCGCACATGTCCTAGCTAGATTATAATGCTTTACAACATTGCCCCCAGCTTTACACTTCACAACCTGACACTTGCACAGCAGTCATCGCTCTGTAAGAGATTATTGCAATTGGATTTGATTATGCAAGGAACCGACCTCAGTTCTATTTTCATTGTTTTTTGGGGGTTCAGTAAGCTTTTTATGAATATAACATGACCTACTGCATTTAAAACAAACATTCGAGACGATAACAATTGTAGCAATACTATGTATCATTCTGACATTTTTTTAAAACTCATTTCATTCACTGGAATTTATAATGAAGTATAGTGTTTTCCTGCCATTTTTTATCTGGTAGTGTGTTTTTAAATGTTTATACAAAATACATTTTTGTTGATTTAAATTTGTTGAATAAAGGGAATTTCGCAAACGATTTAAATTCGTGACAAAAAAGTTGTGGGTTATTTATTTGCTTCAGTTCTGAAAAAAAAGAAAAAAAGTTGAGGCTTTAGATGCCAAGTAGGGTTCACTCTACGAATGAATTATATGAAAAGGTTACTCGGGAAAACAGTAGGGGAAATTTGGGCGCAAGGAAGAAGGAAAGAAATAGCACAGAGAAAGCAAAAGAGACTTTTTACTCGGTATTGCAAATTGGTTCTTACGTTTTTATCTGTGTAAAATTTCAGGCAAATCAACCCTCTGCCCCCTGCGGAAGGGCCATTTGGTGGTACCACATAATCACTAATTAAGTAATTTCTCCAAAATGCTATGACTGGGGGAGTCAAATTCCTTGATATCATAGAACGGAGGGGGGGGGTGTCGGGCACCATTGTATATATAAAAATATGTTAACAGAATTTTTTACAATGTTTTAATTTTGTGTGTTGTGGTAGTAAATAAGGGCATTGCCATGCCCTAAAGAACTTATATAATTAGAGAAATGTACCAATTACTGGTAGCTATCAAATAATCTTAGACAATAGCTGGGCAAGTAAAGAAGACACTTAAGCCCTTTTCACACGACGGAAAAAACAACATTTCTAGCAAAATTTTCTCAATGTTTGCGAAATATTACAAAACGAGCTTAGTGTGAAAGGACAGCAATTTTTTACATGTCCACATTCCTTGCAAGGTTTTCTCAATCATTGCGAAATTTTGTAGTAGGTACGAACCTACACCGAAAAGGTACGCCAGCGGAACTTTTCGCAAGGAACATTGTCCACTGCCTCGTGTGTATTTTCGGTTTGCAGTAACATCATGTGTACATCCATTGCTGTTTAGATTTGTGTGCTCTGAGATCTTGTATTTCTATATATTCTACTGCCGCGGAGTAGAATTCGGGAATTCAGGAGACTATTCAGTTCTGAAAAGGACTGTCCTGCTTATCAACTACTACCTGGGCGGAAGGTAGGAAAACGGCCGGGACTACGTGGAAACAATTATTAAAACCTGGATAATGAAAACTCATGATTGACAGTTCTAATTAAAAACCAAAATATAATATAATAAATTAACATTATGATTGGTTCCAAAGCATTTTCCGTTGCTGTTTCCAGATGGTACTTTCAAGGAATTAGCTATTTTGTTGTGTAAAATTATCTATCGATTAAAAAGATTAACACTATATTTCGCGTGTGCATATAAAAGCAAGGTCAAACGTTTGCAGAGCATTCAGGACAAACACAAAATTTTAACAAAATGGAGTTTAAAAAGAAGAAGTTTTTATCGATCAAACTCTTGTATTTTAATCAATTTTAAATGAGACTAATGCTGGACGCGACGTCTTTGTTGATTAGATAGAGATGATTTATCGTTGGATAGGGATAAATTATCGTTGACGCAGCTGTTAAACGAGGTTTATCCCGAACCTATCAGCCTCCACTTTGCTTGAAAGTCTCGGTTATAAAAAAGGAGGAGGTGTTTGAGGGGAGATAGGGCGTATGGAGCAGAGGTGGATGGGGTAACCCACTCTGATGCACTTCACATGTTAGCATGCACCAGTTTTAGAGGGGGAAAACAATAAACATATTATTTTGTTCACAGTTCTAGTTTTAAAACAATAATGCTCATCAAATTAATAAATATGTTTGACCTGTGGGAAAAATACTTTAAAAGTGACACTAAGGTATAATCCGTTCCATATGGATACCAATGACCAAAATACATTTATATTGATTATTATGTTGTTCGTTCAAATACGTTGTTTCTTACGGGTTGAGCATTGATTAACATTATACCAATAGTAGGTAAATCAGTTGGCTGTTGTGTGGACCCAGAAAGCGATTCGACAGTCACCATGGGGGTTCGAAGAGGCTTAATCGTTTCCCTTGTGATCGCAACTTGTCTTTGCAGATCCACTTTTGCAGGTATTTATAAAGAAGCTGTTTTTGACCAGCAAATATGAATTTTGTGTTCACATTTCATTATATTTGATTTCATTATCTTTGATTTAATTAATTTATTAAGAATCTCTATGTTTGCTGAGCATCATGCCAGAAAAAGAATTTGGAGTTCTTATCAAAAATTGATCTTGCTTGATGTTTTTGGCTCTCAGTTTGATTATGGACGTTTGTAGAATCATAGAAGGACCTGGATATGGCATTTGCCCCTTTCTCCGGTGGAGTTATACAACTCCACTTATTGAATTCAAGAACAAAAATACATAAATTCTAAGAAACATGAACAGTAATGATAGAACACAGGAAAAGAAAACAAATCATTAAAAAACATGTATATATGAAAAATTACACGACTGTACCAAAGTATCTAAATAACAGTGTTAGTAGGGATACAAGACATTAAACTTAGTTAATTTAAACAACCGTAATTAAGCGTAAGTATAGGAGCATGAAGAAACACACACACACACACACACACACAAAGGAGGTAAAAATGAGTTTTTCTCTTTCAGTATGGCACTAGCATGATTCTGGCTATAGAGTTGGTTAATATACCAGTATTTAATCTGCTTTTTATATGAGAATGACATTCTTCAGGGTTCTTTTTAAATCATTTACATATTCTTTACAACCTTTTCTTCCTATATCACAACAAATAATATTCCAAATTATTTTGTGTATATTTTACCAATTAAAAGTAAAACTACGCCATTATCAATGTTCATTCCGAGGAGTCTGTTACGGTCGAAAAGGTAACAATTTGGATCCTTAAATTTAACAATTCTACAAGGAGCCAGGCGTGTCATTTCATTTGTGGCATTCAATGAATAGGTGCTCAACAGTCTCATTAGGAAAGTTACAGAGTAAGAAGATATCACTATTGGTAGTGACGTAGCTACAAAGTTTATCTTTGGTGGGGAGAATTTTATGGTTGAGTTTGAATTAACATATCTTTTTCTTATGGGCAGTGCACTGCCCATTCTTTCAAATATTTGTTCTTTTTGGTCAGTAATGTGAAACAAATTCAATCCAGTACTTATTTAAGTTTTTGGCAACAGTAAAGGGCTTACCAAACTAGTCTTGCCTTTACTTGTTTATTGCCGAATGCGTATTACAGTGGTTAATTACATTTACTGTGCTTGATTCCATACGTTTCTTACTTAAACCCGTTGATAGTTTATAGCCGGGTTCAGCGCAATCTGCAGACAGCATCATAGATACACCAAGGCAAACCTCCTTCTCTTTTACGTGTATTACACAACACATATAACAGGACTTAATTATGGCTTAACGTCCCATCCCAAGGACAAAACGGTTGTGGTTAATCGTCTTGCTCAAGGACACAAATGCTATGACCAGGACCCGAACCCACACTTTGACAACATTAGGTTAAACTACATTCTGTAACAATTTTTTATTTTTCTCATGAAACCAAGGTTTGATTTCCACAAATTACAAGATTCATCCCAAGATAAGTTGTCAGTAGTGTCATAGTAATTTGTATTGTGACATCTTGTCTTGCTTATCATTTAGTATTGGTACGCACTTATGATCAATCAAATTAGCGCTATTTGTAAAATTTAGCCCGGGGGAAAAAACAAAACAAAACAAAAAACCGAGAGTTGTTATTCTGATATAAAAAAATACTTGGGTTTGAATACTTTGGCTTTATTTACCGATTTTTGGTGGAAGGGAGATGTTGTTTTTCTCCCCTTCATGAACCCAGGACAATCAGATTTGCTGCTGTGGACAAATCTGTGATGTCGCTGTAAATTTAAAGTGTGCTATTTGCCTCTTGGGTGTTTTCTTATTTCAGAACCAGTCTGTGCGATTCTTTATAAGCAGCTGAAAGTGGTCTCGTGTCGAACAATGTCCGACACCAAATCAATAACCAGTGTGAAAGCGGTCAGATGGGTTGCTGTAATGGTTGTGAGTGTGGGTTATGGGAATAATTCCCATATGGGGCCCATATGGGAAAAACATGGGCCAATCCATATGGGCAGATTCAAACAAGGGCGCAATTCCATATGGGCAGAATATGCAGTGGCCCATATGGGTATTATGGGGGAATATCTGGGCAATCCCATAAGGGAAAATACATCAAACCACGCACGACAAAACATCTAACAATTTACCTTCATGTAAATAGATTGGATGGCTGATAAAAATGAAGATTTGAGATGGATTTAAAATCACACGTGACACAGAACTTAAATTGGCAGCCCAGCTGAAGAGCGCCCTCTCTGGTAGTTATAGTATAACTCTCGTTTATGGGCTAGAGAAAGTAGGAGAGTGGTGTACATCCTCTGGCTAATCAGCTCTTTGAGATGTTGGATGAAATCTTTCCATCTCATCCATTCTCCATACCTCTCTTTGGAAGCGGTGTGTTCCAGTTACAGAAGTTACGGTTGCCGGCGGTCTCTGAGGATGGAGCACCAGTGGATGCATACTAGTGCAGCGAACCCAAAGTATGGTGAATGGTTTGTTGCCGCCAATTGTCACTTGGAACGTGTAATGTGAATGCTGACCAAAAGTTCAACTGGAGCCGCAAGCTCAACTACACGGGATGGGAGTCATGTCCTAGGTCGAGGTTCTGAACGAAGCCCTTCTGTATAGGCTTCTCGTGGGGAGCGCTTTCATGACATCTGAATTGTTAGATGCGATGTTATGGAGACGAAGTTTGGACTGACCGAAAAGTGCGTTTTGTCGAGGGCTTCGTATACACTGGGAAATTATTTTAGTCCATCGTCGTCGTAGAAATGACGGTCGATGAAAAGTCTTGCTTTATCTCCGTACTCCTCTTGTCACTATGCAGCAATTCTCTTGAGTCCATATATCGTTACAGCTAGTGACGGGCTGTTGCTAAAAAGGCATGGACCCTCATGCAAAAGTCAAGAATTTTTCCATAAAGGTTGTTTTTGTCGAAATAAAAAAAAGCATAGGTAAACCATGTGTTCTTCCTTGACGAGAAATCTAAGAAACATC
>CM021530.1:27255-47395 GCA_010994315.2 Pisaster ochraceus
ATAATTTTGACAAAATTACCATAAATTTGACATAAATTTCTTGACATATATAAATATTTTTTTCTGCAGGAGGACAGCTGCATATGTCCCTGCCTGTTTTCATTTGGTTTCAAGTATATACCTAGTAAATTTTTTCTACAAATCACATTTGTTTGAGACCATGTGAAATACATGTACAGCACTCAGGATGCAGCAAACATAAGGCCCAGTAACGAAAGGGTTAAAGAAAGACCATATCAGTCGGTGTCCCTGTCATCACCCTCAGCATCATTGGATGGCTCAAGCTTGTCATCATTGTCATCACCATCATGCTCTCCCACTGACTGGGCTAGAAGTTTCTGCGTACCATGGGAAAAGATGCCTGCACCTCTCCGAGAAGACCTGAAACAGAAGGAAAGACCATTTCCTTCTAAAAGAAGGCAGATGGTTAGAATCATTGCTGATGAAATATTATGCCAGTGTAACCAACTAGGGAGAAAGGCTCTTTCCTAATTGCTTCAAGTATTGTGGATGAGTACCCCGACTCATTCCAAGACAAACTAGGAGACACCAAGATAGGCCGTGGACATGATTCACTCCTCGCGCAACTTAAATCTCGCATAGCAAATATTAATAGGGCTAACCCTTCTAAAATAGTTCATGGCTCAGTCTCTGATGACTAAGAGAGCAGTGAACCACCCAAGAAGGTACACGTACAAGCTTGTAGCTAATGGAACGAAAGACTGGCAGCCCGACTTGCCTCCAAGTGAAGATGCTACCTCCCAAAAGGAGAACAAAGAACTAATGCAGGACTTGCATTCCAGAGAAATTTGGGATATAGCACAAGTAACACAACTCCTGGATGAAACATACCCGACTGTAAGGTCTGTCAAGGAGACACCACTTCGTGCATTTGAGTCCAAGGTTCCCAGATTAATCAACTATCTGCAAAAAGCAGTGTAGGAAGCCTGCACTGAAGAAGTCACTCCGAGCTTTGAAAACTTCCAAAAGAGAAATGCAAAGCAGTGAGGCAGATGTCCTTGGGATCCTCTTCCTACTTGGCAGTTACTTTGGAGAAGATGTCGATGTGCTGGTTCACACCTCAGATGTAATTAGATGTATGCATAATCTACAATGTTCTTTATGTATTATTCTCTTCTTTTTGAATTAAATTTTAGTTGATAACAGCATTTCCTTTTTCTCATGCTCCTATAAAAGACCATCACACTTTTCTTCAGCTCCGGGGGGTAATAAGTATGAAACACATTGTGCTATCCCAGCTAATACCCAGAAATGATGACGATGCGATATGCGCATATTTTGGCAGTTTAACACAAATCTAAGTTCAAGCCTTTGACTGTTGACTGTAAAGAAACGATAACAAATGCATTGGCAAAGAACTTGATCTGGTCACTTGTGCGCCAACTTGACACAAAGGATCAAAAAACAAGTGGATGGACTGGCTTCAACAGAGACCACATTGCTGTTTTACAAGATACCGTCAGCTACCTGCCTACTGTAAACGCACCTGCCACTGACATGAGAACTGTTCATGAAGTTCTAAGTCAGACACTTTCAATCAAAGAAGCTCTTGGTTTGGAATCAGTTGTTTGTGTTTTTGATCAGGCATTGTATGCGAAGGCAGCTGAAATAACATGGAAGCATCATGAAAAGTTCCATAACATTGTCCTGAGAATGGGAGCATTTCACACAATATGTAATTTGCTAGGAACAATTGGAAAGCGATTCAAAGATGCAGGCCTTCGTGGCCTTGCTGTAGAGGCTGGTGTTGTAGCTGAAGGATTAATTGATGGCGTAATGGATGGACGAAAGTATAATCGAAGTGTCCGGCTCCACAAATTGGTATTTGAAGCCCTTGTCAGGTTGGCTTGGAAAGGTTTTCATGAACATCAGGATGCAGCTGAGCTAGAGGAAACCAACATAGTACTGGAAAAACTACACGAGACAACAGACCAGGAAAACCTTGTAAAGGTTTTGTCCGATCCGTCTTGTTGTAATCTCCTTCAGTTATTTAACAAGTATTTGGACCACTTGAGGTCCAGTGCTGGTCCGCTTGCTCAGTTCTGGATGTCATATGTGGATATGATACTGGTACATTTTCAATTTGATCAGAGCCTCAAGAGAAGGTGATTGGAATCTCCATTTGTCTTCTATCCGTGCATTACTTCCATGGTGTTTTGCATATGACAGACAAAACTACAGTCGCTACCTGTCTGTGTATTATGCAGAGATGACAAGACTTCCACAAGATCACCCAGATGTTCATCTCCAACTTATGAATGGAGGCTTCTCTGTGCAGTTAGGAAAAATTAATTCATTCGGTAGAATCCCCGTTGACCAAACCATTGAGGAGACTGCTAATAAAGACACACAGACTGCTGGTGGCCGGTGCTAAAGGTTTCAGTCTAAAGCCTTCAGCCATCAGTAGATATTATCTCACTGCTGAATACAGGGCTCTTTGTCTGAAGCAGCTCCGTTCCATAACAGAGACACACAGTCCTTCTTTTGTCCATCATGATCTTGAGAACACACGTATCTTGAGAGATGAATCAGATGTCCAATCCCTCATTGATGTGATGGAAAATAGCTGGATTAATCCATTTGATAGCAACCCATCAGATCTAATGAGCATGTCTACCAGCACTGCTGCTCCTCCTGATGTTGCATCTGATCTGAGAAGACCCAGGGAGATTGGTGAAACTGCATACCAGCAGTTCCAAAAGGATAGAATTGAACAACAGAAAGAGAAATTCCATGACAAGCTCAGTAAACAGAAGCTGAAAACATTCAGTAACATAAAGAAGCAAACAAGGTCAGTCAGATCGAACAAAGAAACAATACTTAAAGCAGATCATAAGCTTTTTGGTCAAATGTTGCTTATCTCCATGTCCAGAAATCTCAGAATGGAAAAAGTCTTGGAGCATCCACTAGGTCCCATGCCATGGGCTTTCTGTAATTGCGACGGTACTGTAAAGAAGACTAACAAAGCTGCACTGGCATGATGTTTGGAGAAGAATGCAGCTTCTGCTGAGTCAATACCTCAACCCTCTACTTACATAATTGACGGAATGAGCTTGGTGCAAAAAATACATGGAGAAAACAAAACTTTCGGGGAGCTGTCAGAAACACTTTTCCTCTCAGTCTTGCATCTTGGATGTGGAAGCAGTCGAATAGATGTAGTTTTTGACACATATGATGACAACTCAATCAAGAATGCAGAAAGAGTAAAACTAAGGTCTAACTCTAGGGTTGTCTTCAGCAACATAGCTGGTGGCCACAGGATAAAACAGTGGAGGCGTCTTTTGTCTTCTTCAAAAAGCAAAACAAACCTGATCAACTATCTCATTGCTGACTGGAAGAGACCACAGTTGAGAGCAAAACTAGTAGGCAACAAAGAACTGTATGTGACTTGTGAGGACAAGTGCTACAGACTGACATATGATAACTCTGCTGAAGTGTTAGACCTTTGTACAAAACAAGAAGAAGCCGATACTCGAATGTTCTTACATGCACAACATGCTGCTTCTGGGTCAAAGTCAATCATCATTGCATCAGAAGACACAGACATCTTAATTATTGCCCTTGCTCTAAGCAGTAACTTACAGAGCAATGTGTTCATGAAGTGTGGAACAAAGAATCGTGAAAGGTTCATTGATGGATGTGAGTAAAGTAGCTGCAGCAATTGGCCAAGTTGTCTGTAAAGCATTGCCTGGAATGCATGCCTTTACTGGGTGTGATTTGGTAAGCGCATTTGGAAAACTTAATGCAATGAAACTTCTTATGAAGAGCACAAAGTACCAAGAGGCTTTCACACAGTTGGTAAAGGAGTGGTTGATGTCCAATGATCTGTTCAGTGTTCTTCAAGACTTCACTTGTCATTTGTATGCAGCTGGATGTGACACCACAAAGGTAAATGAACTGAGATATCATCTGTTCAAAGCAAAGAAAGGGAAAGTAGATTCAAGCCAACTACCACCATGTGAAAATTGCTTGAACCTTCATGCATTACGAGCGAACTACCAGTCTGCAATATGGGGTCATAGTCTGCAAACTACACCAAGGATTCCAAATCCGAGTGATAGTCATGGATGCCATGAAGAGGACAACGGTCTCAGCATCTGTTGGATGACAGGACCACCAGCTCCTGATGTGGTTCTTGAATTCTTATCTTGTATATGCAAGCGAGCATGTAAGCTCCCTGACTGTGAGTGCTTGGTGAATAGACTGAGATGTACAGCCATGTGTAAGCTGCGCACCTGTGACAACATGAAGGATGACGATTCTGATGAAGAGCAAACTGATACAGACTCAATCAGTGATTACGAGTTATCATAAGTAAGTTTACTTGTATGAGATGTATGGTCAATCTTGCCTGATAAGTAAATTTACTTGTATGAGATGTATGGTCAATCTTGCCTGATGAACGTCAACATGAAAATTATATTACTTGTAAATTAGGCTACATCAGTAATTCCAAATTGATCTGATTAGTATAAATGTAAGGACTATGGTCTTGTACTTTCCTTTTTGTTCTGATTTAAAAAAAAACTGTCTCAAGTTGGTGACAAATGTAACTTTCAAGCAAAAGGTAAATGCTGAAGCAAAACGGTCTTCTCAAAAACAAACAAAATACAAGCAAACGCAAACATTTGACTATTCGTTATTGCTTTAATGTATTTTTTAACTTCATTTTCACATATACCTCATTGAAGATGTCTTAAGAACACAGTTTTGGACAAAATTATCTTATTTAACCTGAAAAACACAAACTATTAAAGATCGTATAACTTTAATGAGTGGAGATAGACCTAATATGCATAAAATTGTATGAATCTTTTTCCTCTGGTGACGTCATAAAAAAGCCAATAAAACACACACTAATCTAACATTCATGAAAGGCTATCACACTTTTTTATAAACTAGGGACATATAGTAACACAAAAATCATAGTGAGAATTAGTCCCTCGAAGTAGTACCAATATGTGAAATTTCAGCCCCTGGCTCATGGACTACTGAAAGTTCTCATTGGTTTTGATACGAATGAAACCATCATTACAGGCGTCCAAAAGGGCTCTCCAGAAGTGGACATCGATCCATTTCACTCCATGTTTTTGTACACTAACATTATTGAGCATCACGTCGTGGGTGACACGAGTGCGCCCCTGTTACGAATTGTAACAGTGGCCTGACATTTCGATCCTAGCAGCGTCTTTCTCGAAGGCTAATTGACAAGACTAAAACGGGTTTATAAACAGTGTGTGCTATCTTCAGACAAATTTGTTATTTTTTTATATAAGGTAGTTGTTTTACTTATGCACAGAATTAAGATTCCTTGTTGTGACTCTGTACATTGTTTTTACTTTTACAATAAAGTATATTTTTGTGCTTTATGACAGGAAATTCAATCAGTTTAAAGTATTTTCTGTTCGGTCTTTACCAAGTTATGCATAAACAGTTAACCAAGTAAACAAATCCCAAAGCTGTGAAAATGACCTAACACAAAATTCAATGCAGTAATTACCTATTGTCTATAATGGACTAGTCCAACCTTTCTGCAATAGTTCTCCACAGAGCTGGTGGACTCTAAGGTCATTGTGTGGTGCAGCTTGAGCTGTGCGTTTTCATAGGGTTCTTTTGGCACAAAAGGTTTCCATATGTATTGACCCACCTGATGTCATCATCACAAAAATTCTTGGTTGTGCCATTTTGGGATTTTGTCAATGTCCCTGTGTGTTAAGCATTGCAGTGTAAATTTTAGGCGATACGGCAGTTTTACCTTTTACAGATTGACTCCCAAAATGGAGGGTGCGGCATAGATGCCACGAGTGACATCGGTGCAAGGGGTCAATACAAAATGTTTCAAACCAAAAGGTGGGGGTTTCTTTTTCTTGATATGGCTCCCACTGGATTTGTCAAAAAATCTTCTGATTATGTTTAAGTTAAACAGCACATTTAAAACACTAGTATTTGGTACCTGAAAATTGAGTGTGTGTGAATCCTAAACAAATTTACCTTGATATTAAAAAATGTTTCAAATCAAGTGTCCTGTAAACCATGCTTTATGTACAATAAAGTAGCTTCGATCCGTTTCATCAGGCCCCAAATTTGATTGAAGTTTTTTTGTGATAACTAAATTTGCACCTGTACCTTCTTTTAAATGATTCATCAAATTGAAGGAGTTGAAATTTGTGTCCTTGGTCTTTAATGACACACTCAAACAACTACATCTAGCAAAACTAGCATGCCATTTATAGCTTCTTTAGTAGTCTAACACCCCAATGATCCAACAAGCAATTTCCTAGCATATGTATTTCTTTGGCATTCTCATTCGGCCACACCTGGCCAAACTAGCATACCACTACACTTCAGCTTTCTTACAAAGGGGACACAGTGGTGTCCAAAAATTCATGATGGTTTGAGTGCATATCCTGCCACAATACAGGTATGTCCCAATTGATGGAAATGTGGCTATGTTGCAGCTGTTGCTAAGGTTTTTGCTATGGGCAACCTATACTTCAATGCTTGTTTATATGATGATCAAGCCACAGCCAATGGTTCAGACCTGTCCTGCTATTTGAAAATGTTGTGTTTATAAATAAACAGCCTTATGACCAGTGTGGCTGAAATAAGCATGACATTCTCAATCGGCTACATTAAACTGAACCAGAACTACCACTACAGCACAACATTAATGTTGCAGGACAATGGGTCTTCAAAATTTGGTGTTCATAAATAATTATGGTAAACTCAATTGGCTACATCCAGCCAAAATAGCATACCACGCATGTGTCCTTTTTGCAATTTCAAGAATTTTAGTTCAGCATTCTCGTTCATTCTTGAAATTGTTGATTGCTTGCTGGATTGGTTAAATCTACAGGAAGCCAAGATTACACATAGTTTACCATTATATTCTAACATTCTTTAATGACAGACATCTTTGAAGAAAATTAGTGTGCTCATCGCCCCACATGTAACTAAAATATGAAACCATTCTTAAACCATTTTGACTGAACCCAGAATGGCATTTTCAGTTGGCTAGGAGCCAAATTGGTATATTCTCAAAGACAGGTACAGGTGCCTTCAGTAAGTGGGATATGGTGTCCATAAAATAATTATGGTACACTCATTTGGCTACAACTAGCCAAAATAGCACACCACTCACTCACATGGATATGTAATGTAGATATTTTACTATTTGAATCAATACATTTTATAGTTAGTACTTAGTGTAGTCAAATGACAACAAAAGATTGATGAAGATAACTGAGGGGTTTGTAATTGTACATAAACTATTAACATAACTCACATAAGGACCTGAATGATTTTCACAAGAACAGTGAGAGTCAAACCAAAATTTTTATCGCTTCAACAAATTCATTAAGGCATACTCAGTTGATTACATCTAGTCAACATAACATACCTTGTCGACTTTAATATTTGTTGTCTTCAACTAATCAACAAAATATTTGTTGTCTGCTGAACTGACTGCAAAAAATGGAAACAAATTTCTTGTAATATTGTCATGTAAGTAGACAGGGGTTTTACATAAACTAGTAACTATCCCACATCTCAAGACAAACAGTAAGACAATATTTTCCAGAGAGAATGCAATATTTCCAGCTACATCAATGATGAGCATCTTTAAAGAATTTTTTTTGGCAATGGACTCCTGATGGCAGACTAAGCTGACCACTTCTGGCCAAAATAGCCTACCACTTAAATATTTGACTTTCAAGATAATAAAAAAGTCATCCAAACACACTATACCCCCAAAATGTGTTGCTGTCATTCTAAATTGGTTGCAACTTGCCCAAATACCACATCATTCTCAAGGATCAGCAAAATATTTATCCTATACCATAGGAAGCCTCAAACATTACGTTATAATCCCATGCTTTCATTTTACACACATCACTGTTGATGTCAATTTTCAAAATTCTTCCTGGATAAAATAAACCTGAAACTAACTGAACAAAATGTGAGGACCAGAATTTCATGCACACAAGAAACTGATATTTGTGAGACAGCAACTGGCAGCCATCACCTGGGATGAAGTTAACAATGTCCTTGAGGCAGACTACTCGGACAGATATCATCTCTGTGTCAGCAAGGCGATGTCTGAAGCTATTGCACCTTTTCCAATGATAGGACCATAGCCAGGGTGGCCAGAATTGGGTTGTTGCTGTTACTGGACACCAGTATCACACAAAGAGATGTTCAGCACCAAATTGATAATCGTCCCAACTATAGTTGGGACTGGTCCCAACTTGAGTGTTAAAGTCGGGGTGCCCCAACTATAGTTGGAATCACATTAAACGCAGAGCACCACCCTCCATGAATAAACTTTAAAAAATAAATAGTAAGTATGAATTTGTTAAGACCACTTGATACTAGTACTTGAGAATATTTTAATTTAATTAGAATTTTGGTTTTCCGAGAGAAGGGCCATCATCAGTTTTGACATGAGTCTGTACAGAGCCGAGACGCAGGTTTGAAATACAGCATCTATCGTACCGTCTTAGTGTCACACAACAATCCACGCATGATCGATCATGGCATAGAGCAAGGACCTTGCTCTATGATCACGGTTATCCTGTTGAGCTCTATGGGTGATCCCAACTATAGTTGGGACGCTCCAACTTAAACACTCAAGTTAACACCAGTCCCAACTATAGTTGAGACGATTGTCAAGTTGGGACGGAACAGGGCCACATTGGAGTAACCCTGGGAAGGGGGGGGGCACAGTGCAAGTGAAATGGAAAGTGACCTAAACAAAAGGACAACAAACCAAAGGTAAAAATACACTTGTTTACAAACAAAGTAAACACCACTGTCAAATTAAGCAATGAACAAAAACATGATCTTGACTATCTTAAAAAAATGCTGTAAAGATGAAGAGATGGTTTCCATTAGCATGATAAGAATAATTTGTGATTCACCTTGTACTTTTTCATATTTGCGCACTCTGCTTCCAGGGGGCAAGGGGAGAAGCTTGACAACTGGCAGTTTCAAGATTCCTTGTTTGGGATCGTCATGGAATGAATCGGTTTATTTTATCAGTCATGATTAATGCTACGAATGTGACAAGGACTACTACAAAGCCAAACACATGGCAAATGATTTGGAACAACACTTTATCGAAGCCCATGCAATATGCACAGAAAGTGTACATGAATTTAGTCACATTGACACAGATATGAGCCAAACAGTTTTCACTAAAAAATCTGCAAACTCTCCATTCAAAAAACGTTTTCAACACAAACTATCAATCAAGCAAAGGAACATATAAGTAGTTCCAATGTTTCTGAACAAGAACTGAACAGTACAGCGCTCATGGAATATCTTTCCATCAATTGCAAATTGGTCAGGGCTCCTACACGGTGATCTGGGCAATCATGGTAATGGAGAACCATATGCACATTACACATACGTTTTTTGTTTGTTCAAAAATATAAACATCAACATATTTCATCAAACAATATTATGCAAAGAGTAGTTGAAAAAACATGGGAGATGCCAAATGCGTTAAACTGCAATAAGAGAGATGTAGTCATCTAGAAAAGAATCATGAATCAATCAGAAAAAGAAGGAAAATACCTCACATCTCCGACCCAAAAAATGAAATTTAAAGAAGGATATTCAACTAAAAACATGTTCCTACTCAACACTCCCACAAAAGGCATGCCACTCTTTGGGCAGAACAAAAACAAACAGCGCAATAAATTGACCGCAACAACATCTACAAATAAGTCTGATTGGCAACTTTTTTCACTAGGTAGAGGGATATCAAATAACTAGTATTCTTGTTGGTGAATTACTTTCAGGTGCTCTTACTTTTTTACATAAATATTTAACACATGTATAGGCCTGCTAGTCAGATACCTAATTTGACGGGAAACTTTGCCTCAAGTGCATGAAGTGAAAGTTACCCCGCCAGCTGGCCGGAAGTGCATCTTCAAAGCAACACTTTTAACCCTGTAGACCTACCTCAAACACGTGAGGTGTGTCTGCAGTGCAGAGTTGCATTGTTCACCTCAACAGTTGCCCTGCCACATGCCTCAAGATCATAACCATGAAAGCATTTTGAACTGTTATCCTATATGTATACCCGAAACACATGAGTTATTTCTAAACTGCAGAGTTGCATTTTCATTGTTCACCTCAAGTGCGTAACCGTGTGAACAATTTGAAGTAATATAACGTACCTCAAACATGTGAGGTATTTCTAGGTTGCATGAGTGCTAAAACTATGTTAGGCCTACACCTCAAGTGCATGATGTAACCATTGTTAACAATTTGAACTGTTACATAATACCTCAAACACATGAGGTATATAGGATGCAGGATTGCATACACTTAACACCCCGAGTGCATCATGTAACTGCTTGAGCATTTTGAACTGTTACATACTGTACCGGAAACACATGGGGTATTTCAGAAGAAAAAAAATCTGGACAAATGTGGTGTTTGACGATCCATTTGCCACATTTGGTAGGCCAAATGGTGCCTTCAAGTGATGAAAGGTGGACCAATTTTATCATGACACTCTGCACTTCCCACTGTGCAGATTCATCAACTGTTGCATGCTTAGAGCAATTGGTAGAAACTAACCATCACAAATTCACACAAATGTATCCTGAAGAATCAGTGACGCCAAAAATGCATTATTGAATGCACTTGCCTACTCATATGAGGCAGTTTGGACCACTGAGAAATGTATGGGCCATGCGTATGGAAGCCAAGCCTGCCCAGTCAAAGGGAAAAAAGCGGAATAACTTCAAGAACATACTGTATTCAAAAAGTGTGTTCCATCAGATATGGATTTGATCAAAGATAATGTCAGGTGATGGAAAACATCTTTTGCACTTCGTAAAGACATCAGACGAGGTACAAGAAGGAACAGATGAATTGGTAGACGAACATCAACCCTTCTTCATAAGCCTTGTTACTGTAGATCCAACCATTGTAGAGCGTGTTCCTTTGATGTTCACTTTAAGCAAGAGAGTTACTATCCATTCTGTCATGTACCAAATTTGAAACATCCTGTACTACAGAAGAGAAGCAGACAAGAGACACTTTGGCAGAATCTCAGCAATCTTGGTTAACAATATGCAGAAGTATATTTGCCTAAATTAACTTGAAACAATAATGATCATCCCACACTTGAACACCTATGAAGTGAAAATCACAGATGAAAACACCTGCATTCGTATTTCCAAGTCACTCTGGTGCCCATGGCCAGTTATGTCTCATGTACATGTAGATAGAAAGTCTACCTCTTCCAAGATATTTGCAACAATAGAATGTGATGTTGATACTATAGGTTAGGTGACTAATGCACAACTGGATCATTGAACACCAAATGGTAACATCTACTGGCTGTATAATGTTCAAGTATGGTGATTTTCTTCAGTCGTTCAGAGAACCTGATCATGTGACACTTACCATGTAGTTCAGGCGACGACTTGTTTGAGTCTGCCCAAAAACCAGGATTTCGCTCCCCTCAGAGTTCAAGCATGGCTTCAACCTCATTTGATTCCACTAGTAAGTAACAGTATGCCTTACTGTATTTGTTTCCAACTTGGTAGGCTCCATAAATGTACGTTCAATACTATACTTGGTGGTAGAGCAAGCCATGTTAAATAAAGAATGTGCATGTGGCAAAATCGAAGCTTCAGAAACTGAAGTGACCATACACACAGACGGAACAACCAAAAAGAGGAAGGGTCACACAACCCAACTAGCATCAACAAATGAAGGTACGGTAAGCATTAGTCTACATGGTATTGAGACGGAGAATGCGGATGCCCTACTTGAGGATATAATTGAATGCCTTCATGGACTGGTCTATTTGAATGTTTGTTGTTCATTCCCAAATGAAGTAAAAGAACTTGTCATAAAAATCTGTATTGTAATTCTAAATGAAGCATATATACATGTATTACTGAATTAGAGAAATACAGGGCACGTCTTTTACCTGATGTAACATAGAATTGTACAGTCGTTCAAGTGAGGATGCCCAGCAAGAGATGGCTATGATAAATTATCTATACTGAGCTAAACACCTGGTTTTGTTTTTGCAGGAACATGCAGCAGCTGCCAAAGATGGTAAGATCGGAAGAGAGAAGTCACTTTCATGAAAGATAGGGAAGACAGAATCTGCATTACCTTTAACAGTTCCTTCTTTTTGCAAATTTCTTGGGCTGGACTGCTGTGAGCAATTTGGAATGGTTGGAGAGTTTAAAGCTATAGTTAAGAAATCCCATCTAGAAGCATACAGAGGCACTAGATTTAACATTCCATTTCAAAATCAGGTGCAGTTTTTCACCACAGAGACCACTTCCATCAACTTTGCTCATCAATGGACCCAAAGATAGAAGCTTACCTGTTTGTCAAATCCCCGATTATCCTAGTAAGTATGAGGGCCATGGGTAGGATTTGTCAACTAGTATCAACTCCACTAATGAAAATGATTGAGAGCAGCAGACATATATCATGAACACAGAAAAATTGTATACACATTTACATGACAAAGTTGAAGAGTGGATAATCGATCCAAGTCCAATACTGAATGATAGCACTTTGCTATTCCCAGAATTTTCGCCAGCTAAGAAAGATGCAAGAGTGAAAAAACTTGTTTTATAAGCTTTCTAACCATAGTATGGTACCCTGCGTCCGACCTGTGTTAGCGGAAGAGAAACCAAACTAGCTTTTTTTTTCAAGCTGCTGTGTATGCATGCACTCATGCAGTAACATCGTGTCATTTTACTGTTGACACGCACAAGTACGATTTCCGTTCACTTTATCTGAGAAAACAACCCCAATATTCAGCTCCAAAATGCCTAAAAAGAAGCCAGGAATCATGAGTAGTTGTATTCATATCTCGAGAAAGACATTTGAAGATGAGGAAATTCTAGATTTGTTAAGTTTTGTTGACTAAAGCTACATCTTAAATACTATGTTTGTATCTTGATTTTTTTTTTTTTTTAATCTTTCTCTCAAAATAGTGATGGACAGAATAATGAGCCATTCGGTGCATGCAGTTCTTCAGCCATCCCTCTACGACAGAGTTTGCAGACAAGACACCCAGCACAGTGACTGATTGAGCCAAGTGAATCGGATACAGAATCAGAGGAAGATGACCAATGTAACGAGCAGTCGAAAAAGCAAAAACGTCCCACCCGCAGACAATAAGGGCCAAGCAGTTGTCACCCAAATGTACACAGTGCATCTCCCCCACCCGCAAGACAGAGCTTGTCAAACTCAACTTATGATTATGAGACAAAAATTCAACCATCGAAAGGTGCGAACAAAGCTGACAACAGTCCTCTACATCAACCATCATTCACCCCAAGTCGTACATCCGGTACTCAACTACCAGCAATGCACAATTACACCCCTGGTGAGCTTTTCTTCAGGGCTGATGTTATGAGAATGCTAGTCAAAAACATGAACAAGCAAGGCACAAAAATGAAAGCAGTAGGAAAGAAATTCAGCTGGAAGGAAACATAAATACAAGCGCTGTACAGATTCATGGCTTCACTAATCTTTATGGACCTTGTCTCATTACCGACACTTCAGGAGTACTGGGCTAATGGTGGATTTTTTGGCCAGCCTTTTGCAAAGTGGATCATGTCCAGATACAGATTTATGCTGCTGCTCTAGAACCTCCATATAAGCGACCCGGAAGAAGACAAAGAAAATCTACAGCATCAGCTGAACAAGGATCCTCATTGCGATTGTCTTTTCAAGGTGTGACCTTTGTACAATGAAATGCAGCTGGCATGCAAGGCGTTTTTCGTGCCAGCAGAATTGTATCCATTGATGAATGGATGGTTGTATCCAAAGCTTGAATTGGCCTGAAACAATACATCAAGGAAAAGCCAACTAAATGGGGATACAAACTTTTTGTGATTTGTGACTGGAAGACAGGTTATACCTGTGATTTCAACATATATATGCCGGTAAAACGGAAACACAATCGGACAAGGGGCTCACATACGACTTTGTCATGAGACTGACAAGCCCATGTTTGGGACGAGGCTACAAGTTATTCTAACATAATATCTACACCAGCCAAGTTTTGTTTCGTGACCTTTTTCAAAGGAAAACAGGTGCATGTGCGACTGTTCGTGAAAATCGTTGAGGCTGTCCTTAGTCTAAGGTTAACAGAATTGCCAAGAATCACCCTCAAGGAACAACTCAATGGATTAGAGAGAAAAAAATTTGTAAAATGGAAGGACACTAGAGAGTTGTCAATGCTCTGAACCACTCATCGTGCTTGTGGCAGTGACACTGTCTCTCGCAAAAACAAAAAGCCATGGACAGGGGAATTTGAAAGAATTGAGGTGCCAATTCCAGTGTTAAGGATTACAATCAGTCGATGGAAGGTGTTGATTTGTCGGACCAACTAGTCCATTATTACAATTCATACACAAAACTAGGAAATAGTATAAAAATTATTTGTTATCATTTCAACGATATTGGAGTGGTAAATTAATTAAGTATGCACAAAGACATGAACTGAGCCCTAGAGGTGCCATCTGTCCCAGAAGAACTTACGAAAACAGCAAGTGTATGACCTCGTTGGTGATAGTCTGCTGCCCCCACCTGATGCTACCCCTCCTGTTGTACATCTCTTGGAGAAAATTCAAATAGTTGAGGATAAGGCTCACCGAGGTATAAAAGGCAGAGAGAAATGTCACTACTGTTCATGCTGTTTGAACACTCAGAATAAAGAGTCCAGAACACCATGGAAATGTGCAAGCTGTGATTCCATTATGCATTATTTCCACAAGGAACTGCTTCAAACTTTGGCACTTATATTGTAAATATTTTCTGCTAGCAATTGTTAAAAGTTTTTGTTTCTACCATCTGCTTACTTTGGAAAATACTAAGAAAAGCAGTTCATGCAGTTTATTAGTTTATTCAGTAATTGACCCTGCTGAAGGCTCTGCACAGGCTCTGCACTATACTAGCAAATCTAAAAGATTCAAGAATTCAAGAATTGTTGGTTTTAACATCCTATTTCATTCTTCTTCTTTTTTTGATGGGCACAGAGGTTAACAAACTCAAAATTGCTGTAGCTTTTGCCAAGGAGACTGCTGAGCGTCAAGGAGATGTGAGTCTTGGTCCCAACAACCCATGCAGCAGACAGATTGCGATGCACTACTCCTTCGACTTTGCTCAACAGGTTCACTATCCTTTCAACCCTGTACAAACTTTCTGACACCACGAAAGTTGGGGATATTTGCAATACACTGTGACATGTGTGAGGGGGTGACACGTCAGGTAAACTACGTAATAATTTCCAGAGGAGCAACACAATTATCAGCTTCCTTCATAATTTGTGTTAACACTATGGACTTGGGGAGGCCACGGTTGATCTCCACTGTGACAACTGCAGTGGCCAAAACAAGAACAAGTACTTCACATGGTACATGCTTTGGCGTTGCATGTCCAGCCTCCATCGCACTGTGCACGTTACACTTTATGGTCGATGGACACACGAAGTTCGCACCTTGGTGCTTTGGTTTGGTCAAACAGCTATTCTGAATCCCCAGTGCACTGCTAGAAGACATGAAGGAAGTTGTGAGTAAGAGTACAACCTCTGGCGTCAACATCCCCCATTTTGTTGAAGATGAGGCAGGGAATGTCACCACCAACCAGTATAACTGGCATGAGTTCACGACTCTCTTCTTTAAGCAAAGTAAAGCAAATAAAGGCACACCATCATTTTCACTTTGACCACCTACATGTATCAACCAGTGTAACTGTTAAACGTTTTTGTGACACGGAGAGTTCCGTTCAGGAACTTATTAAGGTCAAAATTATTTGTTCAAAAGAAAAAACTGAAGTGAAAACCACTGCTTACTTATTTTTATTTTAAAAATTTTAACACAAATCTGCACTCAATATTATTATATTGTGTATTTTTTGACAATATCAAGAGATTAGAAATCTGGAATTAACTTTCTCCTAAATCCAACCTCAGGCTGAACACAGGTAAAAAACACAAATTTTAAAAAGCATACATTCAATTGGTATTCTTGTTCGTAGTTTCTGTATTTATTTACTTTGCAGATATTTTCTGCTTCAATCATGGCATCCCATAGGCTATAGAGAGCGTTTGCAGTCAATTTGTCGGTTGTGTGGAGAGAAGCCTGCCATTGTTGTAGGCCGTAAGCCATCTCCTAAAGTAAAATATTCTAGGCAGATTCAGTTGGCTTTTAGTTTGGTAATGGCCGATGAGGATTAATCCATGACAATGACATGTATCCACCATTCATCTGTAAATGGTGTGAAGCCCAATGAAGCCTCAATGATGGAAGAAATGTGGTTTGCACAACATCAAATCTGCAACCTGCAGTATTTCACTGTTTGAGTTCAAGTCAAAACAGTAAGACGTCTGCAGTGATTCATCTATGCCAATATCATCAAAGCTTGGGGTGCATGAGGCTGCAGCAAGGAAGAGTGGGCTGAATACTTTGTTCACTGAGGATTGTCTGCAAGTTATGACGATGGATTTTGAGGCCAACCCAGTTGTTTTGCTGACCATTTTCGGTGATTTTTCCTGGAAATTTTCTGTGGTAGGGCTGGATGTTGAGACGGATAGTCCATTAGATGCCTCTGATTGTGAGAAACTGTGTGAGATTATTTAAGCAAGAGCAGTCTGTGTTGGTAATACCATGGAGGAAGAAAACAGAAGGAGTCACATCGCCCAGCCTCTTACCTCATAACCAGTTAGCACTTGGAAGTGGCCCATTGGAAATACGTTACGACCACCCGCTGTGCTTCCCAGTTTTACGACCATGGTAAACCCCTTGTGTACAATGTCTTTTGCCGCTCAGCCTGCTCGCACCCAGCATACATAATTGGAGGGAAGAAATATGTAAACAAACAAATGAACACAAAACGCATTGCGCAGTTCATGACCTTCAACAGCAATTTTTCCATCGAGTATTTTGATGTTTTGATCGTCGAATTTGGCCAATCGGTAGCTGACTTACATGTATGATAAATATAACATTCAGATGTTACAATAAAGGGTCTTTATACATGTAGCAACTTATTTTAAGGATATTTCCGATGATCTCCGGAAGCCAACCAATTGACAAATTCAAAGACGTGTTGTTTAGCTTTTATAATTTCAATCCTCTTATATGTGCGATGCTGTGCACTTGGATATAGCAGTGTTGGATTTGTAGGTCGAGTTGGATTGTGAGCCAGTCTTCCGTGTTAGTGCTATAGGGAATTATTACATGTATCGTGATCGTGTATATCTCATTTGGTTTTTGGAAAATTAAAATCATAATCAAGAGAGAAAACATAGGCTGGACAGCTACTGTAAGGCATTTCTTTTATCTTTTTATTTAGGTTTTCAATTTTGTTTATTTTTTAGTTGACTTGTCTTCTTTTTCTTTTTTTCTTGGTAGTTAATTACTGTTCTGAATACATATGATAAACAAAACATAGTTAGATTTAAATTGTTTTTTATTCTTTCTTTCTTTTATTATGGCACAAAAACACTCATGTTCTTTTTCCATTTGATTTTTTGTTTGTTTCCTTAATCTGTTAATTAGTATTATCATGTGTGATTACAAAAACTTACCGTTTTGTGAATAGTAATGGTCATTTTGTTTTTCCTTCTGTTTCAGGTTTCAGGAATTTATGCAAAACCACAGCAACTGTTTGCAGCCAATCTGTAGACTGTGTGGTTCTGCTGGAGCTACCATCAAGGGACGATACCCATATAGGAAAGAAAACTATAGTAAAGTCATATTAACAGCATTACAAATTGATATCGCTGCTGATATTTCTACCATACATCCCCCCTTTATTTGTCAGCCCTGTGAGCTGAAGCTTAAATGATGGAAAACTAAGACTCAAAATAACAGCAAGGCAACATGTAATATTTTAACTGTGTCATACTGGAGATAATTATTGCAACTCTTGTCATGGAACAGATTCGCAAATCTTGATTTGCTTAACAATTTCATAGATTTTACATGGAAGGTAGTGTAGTGGTGTTCCTGTAGATCCCACGAGTGCAGTGTTTAATAAATTCAGCTCCATCCAAAATGCCCAAGAGTTTTGTCAACTACTATCAACTTGTGATGTTTGTCCAGGAAATTCAGATTTTAGCGACTTGGTCAACATGAAGAAAGGTCCGGGTGGTCAAATTCCTGTGAGAATCACCCCAAATGATAAATATATTGTTTTCAATTCTTCTGGTACAATCCGTCATGCAAAATGCACCATCATCATTCCAAGAGACTGTAAACGCTGTCCACCCTGCACTGTGCATCGAAGCGACTTGGCATCACATAGAAGCAAAATGAAAGTAAAGATGAACACCCCACATGACCTTTCATCCACCACTCCTAACAGCTACCTCTCCCACTCAAAGCTTCATATCAAGATGACGAAACTTCAAGCCGACAGAAGAAGATTAAAGCGACGAAGTGGATATTTGGAACTTAAGATTGAGGAGATCTACAGGAATGAAATTGCCATACTTTCACATCAGCAGTTGGCAAGCCTTGACAAGTCTTTAGAAGACTGTGCAGAACAGATGAACAGTGTGCTTCCTGTTGGGAGCAACAGAAATCTTATATTCAACAGGGAAAGTCGATGAGATGGCACCCGTCTATAATTCGGTGGTGCATTGCTCTGCAAAATAGTTCTTCATCTTCCTACAACTTGTTAAGAGAACCGGTTTCCTTAAATTACCACATCCAAACACACTTGCCCCATACAGCCACTTTGCAGAGTTATCAACAGGTTTTAGTCCAGATATGCTAAACAGAATTGTCACTGACACTGGTCTTCATCAGGGGAGTCAAGAGCTGAAGAAAGACATCTCATTGCTGTTTGATGAGATGAAAGTAAACTCCGGGTTGTTTTTTTTGGTCCACTCGGGGATTTTTTGTTCAGATTTACAGATGTGGGGAGCCTTGAGAACGAAATTAGTGCTTTCAAGAGGAGGTGCAAGGGTAAAGAAGAACCTCCTGTGGCCACGCATGTCCTTGTTCTGATGATCAGGGGTATATTCAGTAACCTCCATGCCCCCATTGGGTACTACCCTACCACTGGAGCTTCGAGTAATGATTTGTTCTCATGCATATGGGAGGCAATTGAGTTTGTGGAAACAGCAGGCTTTAGAGTTCGTGCTCTAGTTTCGGACAGTGCATCACCCAATAGAAAGTTCTATAGATTGCATTCCCCCATAGCAAGCACGGCAACATCCGTCACATACTGCACCCCTTACAGGTTGGACCCAACAAGGCATTGTACTTCATCTGTGATGTGCCTCATCTGTTGAAGACTGCACAAAACAACTTTGAGAACAGCCACTACCACAACCAGACTCACACACTCCACGCAAGTTTTAAAAAATTGAAAGGGAGAAAAAAGGGGGATCTACACCTTTTTGGAAAATTCAAATATGTTTTTAATGATGGTTACACAGAGGATGAAAAATATATCTCCACGGTTAACTGACGGTAAAACAAATTTAACCAGGCATCACAATATCTGCTGAAACTAGAAAATGTGTTTCAAAATCTGTTTTCTTCCTCCATGGTTAGTATGAAGAGTGGACCCAAGGATCAAGTGCCATAAAGTATAACCCCACAATATGTTTTCATGCAGGGTAGCATACGCCATAAACAGTGCTGTTTTTTTGCTGTAAAATTCATCTAGTAGTGGCATTCGATGTCCTGTCATGCCTGTTGGCAAATTTCATCTAAGTGGCTTGGCAGGTATGTCTGAAAGTGAAAGGAGCATGACACCGACCAATCTCTTTCAAAAAGTAAGGGGTCTTCAGAGTGAGCTATGTTCCCTGAAGAGAAGAAATGCTGCCCTGACAGAAAAGATAGCACCCATTATCAGGTCTGAGGGCGTTGAGTTGGTCATCAGTCAATATTTTGCTGTGAAGAAGTCCGTTGAAAGTGTCGATGCACAAATGACACCTCTGCATCCTGAAGGCACACCTGCATGGCTGTTTAGGGACAAAAAACTGGAGACCACTAAAAAAGTTCAGCAAATGCGACGGCACCCAGCAGTGATTCCTTAGATGGATCAGTTGTTGGAATGAGAACGCAACCTTATTTCTTGCATTATTATATCCCTTTTGTGA
>CM021530.1:58289-80571 GCA_010994315.2 Pisaster ochraceus
TAACAATTTAAATTCTATTCTTAACTTAACTGGCAACCAGTGAAGAGATTGCAAAATATGGGATATATATGTTCAAATTTTCCCTTCCTAGCAACGTCGTGCAGCAGCATTCTGTACACTTTGCAATTTATTCTGGAGATTCTGAATCCCATACAAGAGTGCATTATTATCATCCAAATAACTAACAAAAGCATGTACCAGTTGCTCTGTGGTCTTCTCATCTAAATATTTCCTAATTCTCCCAATTCTATATAAACCAAAAGAAGCAGATTTACAAATGTTATTCACATGACTTGTCATATCAAGATTGCTTTCAACAGTCACACCAAGATCACGAGCGTTTAAAATGCCTGGGCTTAATATGAGAGCAACCCAAGAACACTGATTAGGATAGGTTGTTGACATTCGGCCTTAACTCCCTTGAGAGGGTAGAGAGGTGACCTCATTGAGGTGTACAAAGTATTGACTGGGAAAGAAGACATACAAGCTATGTCTTCTTCGAGCTGGCTTCAAACTCCCAAACTCGAGGTCACCAACTAAAAATTAGGAAGAAATACTGCAATCTCAATGTCAGAAAGAACTTTTTTACATCACCCTCACCCTCTGGAAAGCCCTGACTCCCACCCCACGTATAGTACATGCCAAAACAGTCTTTGTGTACATGATTGTGTAAGAGACTGTATGACGAGAAAGGGGCTAACAAGCCCTTCGAGTCGCCCATGGCCTCGGTGACGGTGGCACGGTGTGAGTAAATAATGTTCGGTCCGTTGTAGTTGTGAGAGCATTAGTCTCGTGTGGAGCAGCAGCACTCTCTCGAGGTAGTTGCGTTTCGCTATCACCGCGACAGGAAAGTAACGACTTGTTCACAAGTCTAGCCATTCCCAGAGCTATGAGTCTAGCTCCCTGACTCCTATTTGGTACATTTGAACGAATAACGCTCGTTCATGAAAGCGAACTACATAATTATTGGCGAACTATGATTACACAGTTGGGGGCGGCTGGGTCGGTTTTTTTTATGCTGGCGGTGTAGTTTGTACGACGAGACTGAGTGTGGTACTAGGTAGTACAGTATACAGTTTATGCCAAGACTTCAGAGTTCCCCTGGCCCGGCATTTTGTTTATTAGTCGGTTGAACTTCAATGACAATGGTAAGTTTTAACAGTGAACATTTACTGCCACTTACGGCTACGGCCATTGACATAGTTTGAGCATGGATCCTCCATGGTTTGAGTGGGAACCCAAATTGTTGAAGCAGACGACGCATAGGCCAGCCTTCACAGGCGCCGCCTGAGTCAATGACATTAACATCTACCTTATTTTATGCAGACACAACCGAACATTGTGAACTGACGCATGGATGGAGTTGAAGGCTGCTTTGCTTTAGTGCGGACTATTTCTAGTTAGTGTAGTGCTCATCTACATTAAAAAGGCAGGCAGCAGCAGGACAATCCAAACAAATTCAGTTAGTTCTGTCCTGTCTGATCCTAAACCCTCCACCCTGCGCGGCGAGAGTCGGTAGTTGAGGATGGAGGGTTACGATTATCACAACTATGTCATGTATGTTCTGTCATAATAAAGTATTTTATAAAAAAATCAAGAAAATTGATTCAGCTCTGCGACTGTCTTCTTTTGTGAGGAAAAGGCTATTTTTGAACCCTTATTTTGTGTTTGCTATCTTTAACTTTATATTGAGTTTTACTTTGTACTTGCAGTAGTAACACCCCTTCCAATGATTCCTTTTTGATTGGTGTAGAGTGCCTCACAATTGTTACTAGAACTTCAAACTTGGCCACGCAAACGCGATGCACTATACACACAGCAAACAATGTACTATCCCATAGCAATCAATGTACTTTACCCATAGCAACAGCAGCTTCTTGATACTTTGACGTCTACAGCACAATGTATGCATGGGGCGTTATAAAACAAAGCTGCTTTTACTCGTGCTATGGTTAAAACTACAACTCCCTCAGTGATCCCGGACTGGTCTACTTTCCCTCGATTTCGCATCTGGAAAAAAGAATGCGCCGAGGTCATCTCAGGCATCGTAGTTTAAACCATAGCATTCAAAGTGCTCAGTCAATATTTGTATACTATAGTACAGCTACTTATATTAGCAAGCAGTAGCAGTGACATTGTCATTAACTGTCACTTTTAGTGTCGTGTCATTGCTTCGAAAATTGAAAACTGCTGCTGGAAATAAAGTAATTAGCAAAATTGTCAAAGTTATTCCTATTTTTAATACAACATTAAACTGTTGTATAGTCTTGAACAACTCTTCCAACTAGTTGACAAAATTATAATCATCTGGAGGCCATTCCTGATAGTGATACTTCTAGAAATGATCAGGCCCCGCCGAGCCTTCTAGTTTCTAGAAGTAGGTTCCTGACATGGAAGTTTATGATCATCACAACTTTGATGCGTGTCCCAGCTGTTGGGAAAAAAGCACCAATGAATTGATTTCCATACAATATTTATCATCTTTACCTCTCAAGGGGAAGCAGTGTACAGTGATTGGTGGCTGTGGTTTCCTTGGACGCCATCTTGTAGAAGGTTTACTGGAGAGAGGGTATACAGTTAATGTATTTGACATCAAAGTTACATATGAAGATAACCGTGTCAAATTTTTTGTGGGGAATCTGTGCTCCAAGAAGGTTTGTGTCCATTGTTTATGTTTGTTGGGTTTAAACCATCATTTTTATTTTTATTTTATTTTGCATTTTTATTACCCATCCAAAAGTGCAAGTCTAATAACAATAGGAATAGGAAACGATGAAGTAATGTTCAAGTTTAGATGTGTAAGTAAACCCTCAAATGGAAAGTTAAAATAATCAGGTGGCAACTGAAAACTCAATCCACACGCAAGGCCCCAGTCAGAATGGGGTCTACAGAGGTGAAAGGCAGAGAAAGAAATCACTGAGCTAACCTGAGTACTTTGTTCGTGTCCTGTACTCAAAGTCAGGTTTGCGTAATTTTACCATTTGTCACTTTCACATCTGTGGATTGGGTTTAATCTGGCATCACATGTGGGTTGTGTTTTGAATCTTAACTTTACTGCTAAATACTGTTGAATACATATCTTCAGTGACATTATCGGCTACAGTGCAACAAGGCAGCTTAAGGATTCATTGGTTTTTTTAGCTAAACTTTACTGACAAGGAATTTAAATGCAGTTTTTATTCTAATATATGCAGGAGCTTCTCCCATCCATTGAGGGATCAGAAGTTGTCTTCAACTGTGCCTCTCCTCCTCCCTCCAGTAATAATAAGTAAGAAGTCTGTAAAGTGGAACTGAAGTAGTGGCAACCTTCTGATAGAAGGCTGAAATGCACCTTAAGTTGTAATAAAACAATCAACGTGTGCTTCACTAGTGAAAACGTCTCATCCAAAGCCATCATTATTGTATGTTGACGCGGGCCACGTGTTGTGTAGTCTCTGTTCAAAACACAGACAGACTGATTTTGTTTCATGCAGTCGTTTATCGGACACATCTTGCAAACCTTTAAATACACAAAATAAATGCATTGATTCTTCTCTAATGTAAACCCCCATTTACTCGTACATACATGTGTTACATAACGATGATGTCACACGGGTATTCAAAAGCCTATTATGATCATTAAAACAATTTTAAAACTAAAAGTTCTAGATATTTTAGGAGTCTATAGGCCTATGTGAAACAAAAGGTCTTGGAAGATGTAACGCTTTGACATTCTCATTCCTTTGAAACTAAAGAAGCAAACGTATTAACTTGAAGCCCTACTTTGGAGTCATGATTATTTATTAAAAGACTACAAAAGGGATGTTTTGTTACAGTGTTTCATGACAATCATAGTACCGTTGAAAACCTGAACTCCTAGTGTTTGTCATTTTACAAACACTACCCTACACGTCTAGTTTGTTTTATTTTACTATTTTATGTATACAAGTTGAACAGCTAAAACTCTGCAGAATAAACCAGGCAGTTTAAACTAATTTAGTCAATTGTTTTTTTTTTTATAGGGAGTTGTTTTACAATGTCAACTTTAATGGAACAAAGAACATAATTGCAACATGTAAGGAAGCTGGTGTTAAGGTAGGGTTAAGGTATTTAATTAGAAAAGTCAACCATTTTATCCTGCAGATAGGAAGTTGGCTAAACCAAAGTATGCGTCATTAGGGTCTAATTTCTAAAATGCTTTTAGCATCAGAAGATTTCAAAGCTGGATCGACTGAGGATCACAAATATGCTGATCAGAGTAAATTTATGATTTCATGTTGATTTTTTGTCAAACAAATTTGCTAGGCAAAGACTTTAATCTGTGGTGTATTCACTTCTGTGAAAATAAACCTATTGCATTTATTTTTTACTACATTTATTGTGCCTATCATTTGTTAGCCCCAATTCCTTGACGCTTTTGCAGTTGCCACTCAAATTCTAAGGAGCCATTACCTCAATTAAAAGGATAGTGGTGTCAACTTAAAACAACTTAATTTTTACATTGAATCAACAGAAACTAGTGCTAACCAGCAGTGCCAGCGTAAGCTATGAAGGCAAAGACATCAAGGATGGTAGTGAGGATTTACCATATGCCGGCAAACCCATAGATTACTACACAGAAACTAAAATCCTGCAGGAAAAGGTCTGTACCAGCATATTTTCCCATTTAAATTCCATTTTTATTTTTGATGAAACAAGATTTCTTTCTTCTTTTATCATTCATTACTCTTAGGACCTACCAGCATGTTTAGATTTCCTGTGTATAGATACATTATTCATGCACTACTATTTATATTGAGAAACTATTGATAACAATGCTGAACGATTAATGTCTTTTTGACCAAACCTTTTTTTTTAAATCAAAGTCCAGGATTGTTAGACAAAAGTAAATTTTTCTTTTTGCTTTCACAGCACTAATTAAAAAATTACCCACATATCACTTTTTTAAACCCATGATGCAAATAAACACCAATACCTGCGCTCTACCATCTGTCACCCCCAACACTGCAAAACCAGCATAGCCTACAGTCAGGCCCTCAGACGCTTTTGGTTTAATTCTAATGATTCTGATTTTATCCATCACTCCCAAGAACTTGTTTTTCTGGGTCATAGTTTCCTAGCAGTCCATCAAGCGATACAGAAAATCAAGGCTTGTTCTTGGGAGTCAGTACTTGCCAAAGGACCCCAAAAGCAACGGAATTTCAAGGGGAAAGTTCTCTCTGTTGTCACTTTCCACTCCACTTCCTTCCCTTTTGTAAAATAACCAGTTGTAATAATCATATTCTCCACACATCAGATCGACTTCAGCGTGATGTAAAGGAAGAGCCCATAGTTGCCTACAGATGCCCACCCAGGCTCAGGGATCTCATTGTCCCCCATTAATGATAATGTTAATCCCCCTATGTCACAGGGAACTTTCAGGTGTTCCAACAATTCCAAATGCCAGTGATGTTTAAAGCTTTGCATGGCATGGGAAACAAGAAGAGAATACTGGACTGCTGATGATGATGAGGCTTAAGTAGGGCTGGAGGGATGCAGATTTGGGCGGAAAGTATCCAAGCTGTTCCTGACCTGTGATGCATGGGAGTTGACTGGTGGCTGGATGTGTGTGCGTGCAAGTCCATTTCTGGCGCCAAACGCCGAGTCAGAAAAGCTATAGTAATCAGTCAGAAATTACAGTTCCACATGACATCAGGTTCTTCATCAATCACATCTGGTAACCGCTACTCAAGCCAACCCTTCCAGCAGTAGCTCACCACAACACTGACACACTTTAGTGCACACAAATCCATGCATAACTTAAGTTCAGGTGTATGCATTTGAGAGCTTGGCCACAAAACGTTTCAATGAAATAACTTGGATTAGTTTCATGGTTTTCTTTTCTTGATTTAGGTCGTCCTTGAAGCAAATGGTGCAGATTTTCACACTGTTGCCATTAGACCACATGGCATCTTCGGGCCCAGAGATCCTCAGCTTGTACCCACACTGATTGAGACTGCTAAAGCTGGCAAGATGAAATTCATGATTGGGTGAGAAAGTTCAAGTAGAATTTGATACACATTTTACAACCAATCCTTTCGGGTACAATACAATAACAGCTCTTGTGGTAGAGATGGTGGCTCTGAAAATAGCCAGATGTCTATTCTTAAGATTTCAACTCGGCTTTAGTCAAAACATTGATTTAGTTGATTATAGTCTTGACCAAGGCAGTTGTGAAGAGCACTTTCAGATGAGCTTGCTCTGTTGGCGTGTTGTCGTTGTTGTAGTCACTACACCATGACATGTACATTAACGTTTGCACAAGCATGTGTACGTACTGTGTATGTGTGTACCTACTGCATACTGAGTCTGTCGTTGGACAAGGTTGAAAAACACAAGGTTGGACTACACAAATACTTTGTGTGCAATTTGAGCAAATGGTCTTCCTGCTGCATTGTAACATCAGTTCATGAATGTGTGGCTCCTGCTGCATGAGTCTGGTGAAGCAGGCAGGCTAGTGTATTAAGAGCCTTGACAAGTATTAAACTATAAAGTTTAAATGACTTAATTTAACAAACTGATACAATTGTTAATATACAAGATGAATATAAAACCCCATTCTTAATTTGAAAGTCATTTCATTATTTGATATGAATTACATTGTACATTTTCTACTTTATCCTCAGAGATGGAAGCAACCTAGTTGATTTCACATATGTTAAAAACGTTGTACATGGTCATATCTTGGCAGCAGAGAAGCTCGGCAAAGAATCAGTTGTGTGTGGAAAGGTTGGTTAGCTGAATCTATGGTTACTTAAGTGAATGAGCAAAAAGACCTCTTTGCTGAATGAATTGACTATGTAACATAGACATTCATAGAATTCAGACAAAGCTTTGTTAACAGAATGTACAAATCTTACAGATACACTGCATAAATTACATTGTATGTTTGTGCAAAATTTACAGTGGCAATTTCTACTTTTTTGTTTTGTTTTGCAAACAGTCTTATCACATCACCAATGATGACCCAATTCCTTTCTGGGACTTCATGAGCCGCATCCTAGTGGGTCTGAACTACCAGCCTCCCAAATACCATCTCCCCTATGCTTTTATCTACTACCTTGCTGTCTTCCTTCAACTTCTTGCCTGGATCCTGAGCCCTCTGATGACCCTGAAAGTGACCTTTACCCCCATGAGGGTCGCGCTAGCTGGGACATACCATTATTACAGCAGCGAGAGAGCCAAGAAAGACATGGGGTATAAACCTTTAGTGGGACTCGGAGAGGCAATCCAGAAGACTGTTGAAAGTTACCCTCATTTGAAAAACACAAAGAATTAAACAATCAAAAAGATTGCAAGTGCAAACAATAGAAAATGTTTAACTATGTTGTTTTAATGTACTATTTGTACTATAAGCGTCGTCTTTCTCCAAATATATGCAGCCTGGCCTGTACAATGTGCCATAGTGCACTTCTAATTTAACAAGTTGCTTCAAGGGGTAGTACATTATTGTGGGGTTTTGTTTTTGTTTTTTTATAAAAGTACATCAATTCAAATCTTCTAGTTTTAAGTAAACTATGGCAATCAAATCAAGCAAGGGTGAATCAGTAAGCATTTAGATTGAAACCAAATTAAAAAAATATATAAAAAAATACCAACCATATAATATGTATGTAACTTCTTTTTGTATCAGCCTCCAAAGACCAAAGTAAATTTAATGAACTACTGTTTGCTAATTGTAACAACTTCAACAACAATTTATTTTACTCGCATGATATAAAACATTTCCAAATGTATGATTCATGATTGATTGTGATTGGGAAAAAGAAATGTTCCTATGAAAACAAACACTAAATTGGGTATTTAAAAAATATATACTTATGTTATTCTTTCAAAAGAAAAGACAAACTCACGAAAAAGTGCCTTGCACTGAGTGTGGCCTGAAGAAATCCTTAAACAAGTTTTTAGTCAATTTACTTTTGATAATTTGTGACTAAATTTGATAAAAGAGGAAAAGAGATTTTTACAGAATTTTAAATGCCTTGAACACTTCAATGCCTTCCATTAATTGCAGATTTATTTATTAAAAATCAAAATCGACACAATTATTTATACTTTAGGTGTGCTATTTTAAGAGATGAATAAAAGAAACATTAAAACAAAGATTAGGATTAGGAGTACAGTTTATTTATATTTTTTATTGTAAAGAATAAGGCGCAGACATTGTTTCCGTGGCCTGACGTTTCGACCCTACCAGAGTCTTTCTCGACTCTGCTAGGGTCGAATCGGAACGTCAGGACACTAACTATTTTTTTTTTGCATTTATATCATAGGTCCTTTTGGTTGGTAAGCAGTTTGCAACAGCTAACACTATTTTTCATTTCAAAAATAAGTAAATCAAAACACAATGTCTGCCAATATGAGCGCGTATCAAAAATTCCTGCACATTTATTGGTTACACTCGTTTTGAACAATTTGAGACACCATATGAACTACAGATAAATATTGAGACTTTTTGCAGATCTTGTTTTCGACTAGCTCACAAATACTTGTAATTCTTCATGAAACAGCACTGAATAATTGATTGATGAATAATGATGTAAATGTTTACATTGGTTTAAAATTTGTTTTTCATAACATGGGTACTAAGAAAATGTGTACCCATGATTGTGTTGGTGCACTTTTATATTTTGATCTTTTTCATACACGCTGGGTTCACAAATAGTTAAGTTTTTGCCAAGCAATTTCTGTTCATTGCTCTCTTAGTTCGGAGTGACTTTTTTGCCAACCTCTCAAATTGTCAGCAGGTCGCCATTAATAGTTGTGACACATCTTTATAGTTTCAACTCAATCAAACGACACGTTCACTTCGTCGATGACTGCCGGGTTTCCATGTAGGCTAGGTCTTTATTATAGATTATCTTTCGATATTCAAACCATTTCCCCATCTTCAAGATAAATATCTTGACCCCCCGTATTATACTGATTATATGTTGGGCCAGCGAAGACGGAGACATGGCCCTTACGAGCAATGTTTACACTCTCATTTATCACATCGACAGGAATGTATTAGCTGATTTTATCTGAGTTTAAGACGATAGTGACGATGCTTATAAGTCTATCAGTCTATTTAATCGAACGGACCATAAGGTATCGTGTGAGATGGATCTCAAAGTCAGCTGTGATATTCACGTCCAGTATTTCTCTTCAAACTTTTATGTTATATGAGTTGTTTAACTAAACCCTGCGATTAAATTAGAAAGACCGTTCGCGTCTCAGAATGACACGTGCGCCTTAAAGGGGCAGCGGCGTAGCATATTGTACATAGCCGTTTCCTTCCACAATAGACAGCTTTACGGGCCGGGTTATTTATGAACGTTTGTAGATTAGACGAGTTATATTTTCACAGTATTGCCAAGAGAGAATTACGCCTAAGCAATGGGTGTGTGTCGCCGAGACAGCCCGGCCGTGAGTCTTGAGTAGCCGATCCCTTTTAGCGGTTCTTGAAGGAAACAACCGGGATGGTACATCAGATCTGCCTTGCTCTATGATCAGAATGATGCTGTCACTGGTCATATGCAAGTGATTATAAACTAATTAGTGAAGGTGCATGTAAAAAAGCATGGAGGTAGAATTCGATACAACCATCGAATTGGAAAGTGCGATTAGACAGTATACCTTTAAAGGCTCTCGTAATAGTTTTACCAGAGTGAAAAAATGACGTAGGAATCCACGAACATAATTAGCAGAAGACTTAATTCTATCTTTCCTTACTCCTCTGTACAACTTATCGGTACCACTCCAGACTCAATTTTGCAACGAGTTTCTGAAATCAAACCCAAATGTTGGAACTCATAATTGTTATCGGTGCTTTGACAGCGATTGCAATATCAAACTACAAGCTCGGAATTCCTGGTGGTAGCTGCTCCTGAGGATTAAGTCCTGTAAATGTGATTTGTCAACCTGTACAGCAGCACCGTACCGCCTCGTCGCTTGAAACATCCGGCAACCATTACGTCCAATAACGAATCAGACGACCTTGAAGAATCTGAACGGGGAAGCAAGCAACAGAAGTGCCTCCTCTGAGAGCAATACTTATACTATTTGCCTAAAAGAGCTTCTTCAGAGGTGTGGACATAGAATAAGGTGTGAATGATGTCTTCTTTTCCACTGAGGGAATACTACTGTCAATCTGGATACTATCTCAAGATTGACCCGAATGGGGAGGTGAGCGGTGCTGATCGGTCGGGTCATAAGCACGGTAAGACGCATGGTTTGCTCTTCATCTTTTTACAATTTAAACATATTTTAAAGGGTCATATTCAGTTGGGTACCAAGAACGGTAAAATTTGCACTTTCCATCTTCCTAATAAGTTACCAATTGATTTGCTTGAATTAAAACTGAATTTAAACTGAATTTAACTGTGAATGTTATGTCTAATTTTCAGCGGTATTTGAGGTGCAGACTATGCGTATCGGAGTGGTCACACTGAAGGCGGTGAACTCGGGAATGTTCCTGGCAATCGACGATACAGGAAAAGTACACGGCAAGGTATCGTTTAAAGACCTGCTTGAACGAAAACGGCAACAAATTATCTTTGCTGAATTCATTTAGAATGTTTTCAGCCAATAAGGAAATTACGTTTAAACAGATTTTAAGTCTATATAAAATCAATCATTTTGAATAACCTTCTCAAAAGCACTTAGTGCTTTTCAGAGAGATTCGCTAAAAACCCTGTAATGTCATCACTCATGTTACGTCTGGGAGCTCTGTTTTGTATAGCAGCTTTGTTGCAGCATGGACGTATATGAAAGCAACTCCCAAACATGAAGTCCAAGTTTTTTCCATTTTGACGCATGTCGTCAACGGCAGAAGTAGTTGATTTACTCAAAACCTTGAGGTTAGGGCCTAAGTTTTTGATCGATAATTACGAAAATTTCAGTAGTGTACAAATATCTTAATTACATTTAAATGATAAACAAACACATTATAAACAAGTTTAAACAGTATTCCCGTGGGGAAAAAAATCGTTCAATTACCTGTTTAGGAACAGTGTCAAATTGAGTTCGTGTAAGCCCATGCCTACATGTACATTTTTTAGCGAGTATACACAATTATTAATTAAAATAAATTGCAAACCTGCAGACATGGGGCTGGCAAGCAAATTCAATGAATTAAAACCGACAATGCTTAAAGGTACTTTCCTTAGGAGTAATCATTGTACCATATCTGTGACGTTGAACAGATGCCGCCGGTTGAGTGGGATACCCATAGCTATTGGACAACGAAAACAGTTTAAAAGTACCAATTCATTACTATGCGAGTTTCTAATTCGTTTTTATTACGGATTGCTAATCCCGTAGAAACAATGGATTATAGCTCGTTATTATGGATTGCTACTCCGTAATTTCATGAAAAATAACAGATCCCTAATTTGTTTATTACGGATAATAATTCGTTGTTAGAGATTACAAATTTTCCCCCAAATCGTTCAATAAATCAATTTCTTTTCAGGGATTACTCATTGGAGAGTAACTGGTAACAATGTTATGACGTCGACATAGATACGTGTACATCTAATTATCCCTGTTTGAGTCTCTTGCTTGTGATTGTCGTGTATATATAGAGAGATCATTAAAAAACTTTGACATTATAATCTGGCATTTCAATGCGAAATACAACACCCACAAACACACGGGACTTAAAACAATGTTTCATTGCCGATAGCATTGACTGCATTTTTATGGTTTAGACATGGTTTATGGTGGGGCTAGCGATGGCAGCAGGTTTAGGCCTATGTACAACTCCTGGCGGGACAGACGAACCCCCCAGGGCACTGCCTTGTGACCAGTACTTTTTTCTTTAAAGTTTTTCTCCCGTTCTGTGCACTTTAAAATGTGTTTTGTGATTTTGATCCTTATAGTATGTATAGGGCTTAATTTGTAATTATAGCTAACGTTTTTGCAGCACAGTGCTGATACGACATCGCTCGTCTGTGCGACAGAACTGGAATCCCAAGCATGTGGGTTATTTTCCACCATGTCTAATTATCACTCACCATGCAATCATTCATCGACACTAGTTTAAATTATACAAAATGATAAAGGCTTTTGAATGTCATTAGGCACGCGCTCCAGGCTCACTTCAATTGCAATGAAATTATAACAAATATTGTTCATGCGTGAATTATTGTGTGCCACCGTTGTATGTGCCACTTTGCCCGGTGCAGTTTATTTTTCAGCAATTCATTAGCACAGGGACGCAAAACCCAAAATGAGACGCACACAAAAAAGCAAAACACATTCACCGGATAAAGTTGCACGCATGATGAATGAATTTTGAACGAATTGAATTGTTTTTGTGCGTATAGTGAGCTGCCTGATGACAATTGGATAATTGTTTTCAAACTCACGGCTAGGCCTAGTTCTAGAGGGTTACACCACCGAGTGAATGCCAAAGCTGCAACTGGATAAAGGGGGCAGGGGAAAAGATACTGTAGCGATAGTTTGTGTACGAAAGTACATCTCGAGTTGTACAAAGTCAAGGGGGAGAGCCTTTTGTGACAACAACTCAACAACACATTCTTCTGATATCCATTGCCAAAATATGCGATGTTCATGTTGCAATGTTCACGATGGTTTTAAACATTATTGAACTCACGAGTTTGTTTCCCATCAATCTGTATAGATGTGTTTATACAAGAAGCCGAAGTAATTTTAAGAGCTTCCAAAAATAACGACTCCGCATGTTTTGGTGCTGGCCAAGAATTTGATAAGCCTACCACACAGTGATACAATACATACAATAGACATACAATACATACAAATACCAGACAGTAATGACGTGTTGCACTCTGGGTTTCATTACCGAATTCCGTGCTTGACTCACTTTAATTTCAGATAATTTTGACATTAACGATTCACGCGGTTGTCATATTTCTTCGGACCTCTCGCGCAAGCTCAAGTTCCAAATATCTTTAATGCTCCAGCAGAGGTCTATACGTAAGCGCCATCACTGAAACTATCCATAGGGCATATTATTGTTTTATCTACATCCGTGTGCTATAACTTTTTTCATATAAAGCTTTCTCCCGAAGACGACCAGAGCATACTGATCGAAATGTTGTCAACCACCGGTTCTTTTCAGAACCAACACTACTCAAACGAGATTTACACATGGTACTGCCGTAAACTTCACCTGATTATACTCACACCATGCAAAGTTTCAAATCCTACATACGTATAAAACTGAAACTGAATAAAAACACCATCTAGGGGCCTACAAGTCCCCATCCTATTCTTACATTTTTGGGGGACCCTTGGGTTCTCAAGTAGGTTATACCAAAATAATTTTGGGGGCATTGCATATTATACCATAGAGCAATGGTTATACGTTGTTGGCATACAGTGGTATAAGCCAAGTAAGACTAGTGAGGCTCAATGACGTGGACATACTGTGAATGCTCGGACACTACATTCTTCTGATAAAGTGAAATCTGTGTTTGTGTATATCTTTTTTGAAATGTTCAACCCAACAGACCCAGTGTGACGAATCTTGCGAGTTTTTGGAGAAGTTTGATCCAACCGGCTGTTACTTGGTCTTCCAGCCATGCCGCTTCTCAGCCGAGAGGTGGCACTTGGCACTCGGTCGTCAGGGGCAGAGCAGACCCGCACACAATATCAGGGACGATCAGAACAGCGCTTGGTTTCTAGCCCATGCAATCGGTGGGGATCAGGACACAAAGGATGATGGGGCCGATGACGGGATCGAGATCAGTCAGGAACTGCTCAAAGAGCTTGGATTTACAACCACCACTAGTCTCCGGAAATAAATGGCTATTGTGTACAAGTTACAAGGACCACCACCGAATACACAACCAGGCCACCCCGATAGTTTGCCGTTTCTTCTTAGCCGCTGTTTATCAAGGAAAGGCACTCGCCGTTTTGCTCGTGTCACCGGTCTCACAGGCACTGGAACCGAGCAAAACTTACCCTTTGTTTCTATAGCCAGTCCGTTTAATAACTGATATCAACAAAGGAGGCTCATTACAGAAGAGCGCAAATTTTGACTATAGACTACCAATATAATTTAATTTTAAAAGGAAGAAAAAACCGACGAAGGAGTGATATCCCCAATGTGTTTAAAAAAAGCAATGCTTTGTAGAATCTCTATCATAGAGATTCGGATATGTTGATCAATCATAATAACAAATTTGATGTATGAATCAAGAACAGTACAATTATTGTTTACGTGTACAGACTGACTTTTTTAAATGACAGCCTTAAAAACTTCCGTTTCAGAACTGACCCGTAGGGCCTATGCCGGTCTTGAGCTCGACCCATTTTCTTGGTCAGATAACCTGGAAACAGTAACAAACATACCAAAAACTGTGTCAAACTAAAGCATTATCCGAGTCAAAATCTCAAAGTTTAATCAGTTTCCGTTTCTGCCTGACCCAGATAAACGTCTGACCACCCTCAGTGGGAACCGGAATCTGGGTCAATTCTGACGGGAGAGTTGCATGAGTTGCATGAGCTTAGCACAACAAGCAAGTGCATTACGGGGATCTCCAGTATTTTAGTATCGACCCATTTATATTTCAACCACATTAAAAAAAAAGATGTTGGCCTAATCATGGAGGAATCTACTTACTAATTTAGAAGCGTATCGTGTACATTGTCGTTATACGTACACGATAAATCCAAATGTATCGTGTACGTACACGATAACTTATCGTGTACGTACACGATAGGAAATATATATTTTTATTCATGTGGCGGCAATATGCTTCCATAGTCTTTAGCTTAGGGCCTAGAATTTTTTTGTTACTGCTTACAATACAGATCTACGTCTCTGGTTGTGTCATGCTTCTTTTACAATAACAAAAATCTGTCACTTTTTGTAATGTTACTTTTTTGTACGAGGAGGATATAAAAAAATATGGAAACAAAAGAATGTCGGTTAAAACAATTTTTTGTAGGCAACTTCCTTCACAAGGCATGAAAAGTGTGGTTATATTGATCCAGTTTACAATGCTAATCGCACATACACGAGCCTATCCTGTCTGCCATTAATTTTGAGTGTCAAAATGTACACAAAATAAAGAATGTGCTCCTAAACTGGTGGAAATGGTAGACCGCATTGTGCGGAGGTGTTCCGCGTCGTGCAAGCTGTAGACATTTATATACTGATCTTACTCGATCAACTGAAAAAGGGGTCAGTTTACAGGTTACCTCCTTTCTTTTGATCATACGAAAATTCTAGCCCCAATAGTTTTCAAAGAAGGCTCGAAATGTGAAAACTATTATTAAAATCATTCAAGTCAAGAGAGTATGATTTCCCCATTGTGTCAGGGGTAAGGGTGCACCACACTCAATAGGCCAAAACGCCATATCAAACTGACTATCATTCAAATATTTTGCATATAACGTTTTTGAGGTCATGAAAGTAATAGATTGTGAAATTATAACAATTTATCACAACATGGGGGGGGGGGCTCTGTACTTCAACTTTTGAGGTTGATCAGTTTAGGCGTTAAGGTTGGTTTATTTGGCTTGTCTCATGAAAACTGGCAGCAAATCGGTTTAAGGAAAAAACTAATTTTCGGGTGTTTTTTCTGGCTTATCAAGCAACATTTCCAAAAGGCCGACCTGCCAAAATATATGTTTTGAATATTTTTGAATATTTAGCATTTACCATTAGTTGCTAGGGAGTTTATTTAGTGGATGGTGCACCCGTGCTGTTTGTGTTTGACAAACGCCCTCTCACGGTGTAGAACAATAATTTCTTCGTATACGCTTTCCTGCATCATCGATCACAGTTGAGTGTAAAGAGAGAAACATGACAGCGATGTTTTCTTATCATCATGACTTTATTTTGGGATGTTTGTTTACGGTATGATCTGACATAACTACACATAAATTACATCAGAATTATGATAAACCCCATACCACTGCCGGAACTCGGAACCGATTTTTTTCCAGAATCGTTGGTTTAGGACTGAGTCATGACTCATGATGATCCACCATTGATTTCAGCCTAGAAAGACTATTGACAGAGAACGAGGAATTTAGGTGCCGGGCGGAGCCGGACCATGGCCCAGTTGCAGAATGGCAGGGAGGAGTCCCAGCTTATCAACGGCAGTAAAGCCGATGACTCACTGGTCCAGCTGGCTGGCCGCAAAGTCAACGGAGAACACTTCAACGGTAACAACAACACACAACCAGAACTAGCAGAGGATAACCGGGAAACGAGTCAACCTTTGTACATGAATACTAGCCATTTTGTAGTGAATGGAACTGCAGCACCAACAGAGAGTGAACTTCTCCAACACATCAGTGATGCTATATCAAATTTTAGTTTAAATCCAAGACCAACGTCAGAATTATTCTCTTCTCCTCAAGCAGCAACACCACGTACGCCTGCCGTTGCTCCCAAACCGTCCAAAAGTAAAAATCCGCATCCGACTCGGCAGCAGTGTGTTCGGGGCAAGTCTGCCAGCCAAATGGGGTACCAGTTTTATGTCAATGAAAATGCTGCTAAGAAAGTTGGTAACCATCAGCAAGTGGCAGAGGCCCAGAGTGAATCAGATGGTGAGAACAGAACTCTGAGGTTTGTTGGGAAACGAGGCCTTACCACAGGAGATGGTGATGATATAACAAGTGCAAAAGGAACAGTGAGAGGCGTCACTAACAGGGTTAGGGCGGGTATTATGAACTTCACTTACAAGCCGCTAAACCATGCAAAGGTAAGTAGCCAAAATAGTGGGTAAAGATGTAGATGTGGAATTATCGTAACCCTCGAGTCTCGCAGAGTCTACTCACCACAGTCTAGAACGCTGAATCTAAATTGCTACTTTTTCCTTTATTACTGTAAGTGTAGTGTTATTATGACCCCAGGAGAGATCTTCTCTGGGTAGTGTGAAATAGCCCAAAGATTGGAGACATTACTTTTCATCACATAATGACTGAGTGTTGGTCGTTCATAATCAATCCAAGAGAATCGAACAAAGCATCTATAGCCATACATTACAAATGATGTAGGCGTTGTATCACCACTAGGGTGGATGTGACAAAATTCAGCTTTTTTATAGTCCAAATTGAAAATTTCATATTACTAAATTTTCACATAACTAGTGTAGGCCTATATAATAAGTCCAAATTGTACCATGGCGGAAGTTATATGTTGAATGAAGTTTGTAACCCAACAATCAGGGACCGTGATCTAACAATACATTCATCCCCGGACTGACTCAATGAGACCATATAGAGCAAGGAACCCCCCTATGATGAGATGGTGCACTACAAATGTACAAAATTATTATTTTTATTAATCATTGCAAAGTTAGATGTTAGTCATCTTTCAGGGTCGAATAAAAATTAAGGTGTAGTAACACTTTCTTTTGTTCTTAAAATGAACTCACAGTGTTTCAGCAGTGCCAGTTAGCTTTTCACTTGCTACATGTATTTGATGTTGAACGCCATGGATTTCCTACACTCACTGGAGAAGTTCCAAGAAGGAATGACTACATGTAAAGCTGAATGTGACTGCCACTTCTTCACTCATCAATACCAAAAACCATAGGCCCTATAAAACATAATCTTGATATTTAAATAAAGATACTTTTTACTTTGCGAATGTTTTGCTTACAAATGAGCTTGCAATCCCCCAACATAAAACAAAATAGAGTATCTCTCTAAAAGCTCAAAGGGCCCGAATCTTTCCAAATCCTGGTTTTGCTTCCCAAGGCTAACAATCACAAATCACAATCCTTCTAATGTACATTAGATCCGTTTATGACAGGCACCCTTTGAGTACTAACTGACCCACAATAAAACCCAGATTCTTGTAAATCCCATTTTAGTATGCATTTAAGACCTCAAAATCATTTTCCTCCAAACACAGCCTTCTAAACCCTCCCATGGCAGAAACCCACTTAGGCCTCAATCCTAGATCTCCCTCCACCCACTGGATACTCCATAATTCAAAGGGAATAGATCTCTCCTCAACCCAATCACCTATGGGGAATTTTTCTCCCTAAACTGAGGTGCAGAGGATGGAAAGATTCAGACAAATTACATTCAGTGAATCAGTATGATGGTCCCTGTTTGTGAAAAATACCATTAATTATACTCGACAGTCTGTTACATGTTCCCAAAGTTTGAAAAGAGCTGATATTTCAAGAAGGAAACTTCATCAATATGTAACTGTACCTGATGATAGTAAAAACACAATGTAAATTTAGGATCGGAAAAATATCAGCATCTTTGAACTTACAGGTTTTCAATTAGAACCTCCCCCCCTCCCGATTTTTACTGCAAATTATGTCATCCTTGACAGGGTGTAGTTTCATATGAATGCATCATTGTACAAGTACACTAGGCCTCCTACAGTGATGTCCCCACTGATTCTATGAAACGTAAACTGTACACTTGCAAACTTAATTATTTCACAATATTGTTCTTTCATTTGTACACCACGTGGGAAATAAGATCGTGATTATTTTTCCAAGTGAAGGACACGTACAATGTACAACTGTACAACCTGAAGAATTCTTATCAGAGTCAGAGTCAGGATCAGAGTCTAAAGTGACAAATGTGTACAATACAAAAAGTAACTTTACAAATTGATACATTACCAGACCTCATGTAGGCACTGCCTCTAGATGCCTCTGGTCAGTGCATTGGTGCCCTATAAATGAAATGTTCCTGTAGAAGTTTAAGTTTTTCTTGTAACCCCCCCTGTGCCTGTATCAAGGAAAAATTGCCTTACCCTATAGCCTTACAACGTAATAATACATGTACAGGCCTGTATTATATCAATACAGTTTGTGTGCTGTACAATGTACTGTACCGTGCTGTTTGTTTTCAATTACGTTTATAAATTGTACTGTAGACCCAGTAGAAAGAGATCATATTTGAACTACTGCGAGTAGAGGAACTTGAAAAACATTAATTGTGAATGTGAAAAGGAATGCCAAGCTGTTTCTCTGTTATTTGGGTGTTGATTCACCACAGAGCATGTTGGAATGATCTCTAGCCAAAGCCACCGGAACATAAGGTTAATTTGACAGAACATGCCACAAAATAATCAGGACTTTGTCCTTATTGGATCACACCCTGATTAGTTGAAGTCATAAATGTCAGATTACAATCGCTGTGTTTACTTTGGTTCAGTAGAAATAGTTCAATGTTGTCACCAAATGATTATTTGTTGTCCTTAAGGCCCTATCGTTTCCATTTTCATAGCAACCAAGAATCTCAGGCATTTGAATGTGGTAATCTGCAATTTAGTACATTGTTAGGTTAATATGTCCGTATGTAGGCTAATACACTGGTGTGTGAGCTTAAGCCAAATATTGTCAGTTTTTTGGTCTTCAAGGGCCCCCTGGTGAATCTAAAAGGACCTTAAAGTTCAATGTAGTGGCAATGCTCTCCTCACTTTTAAAACTCCAAATGACTTACATAACAAGGATCTGTCATCACTCTGGAAAAATCCCACCAATGCAACTCAACTCCCAGACTGTTGAACTCTGATCCCCAGAGCCATCAGTTTACTGGTGCAGTCCTCAGTCCAACAGCATCCAACAAAACAAGCAGAGTTAGGACCGGTCAGGGTTATAAAACACCTTTTGTGGCCAAAGAGAGGCTAGAAGGAAAACAGTCTGATCCATTTGTACAAATGAGAACTACCTGAAAAACAGTAATTTTCGTTAAACAGGGACTTGCTTAAATAGACAAAAATGGCTACACTATAATAAGGACTTTAGACCCAGGTAGATCAATACGCCTGCTTTTACTTACAGTGCATTGCAAAAACTTTGCAAACGTGTGGAGAAGGGTACTTTTAAAAATATTTTTATTAATAACAATTGCTTTACAACTAAGTACTAAAAGAAATTAATCTAAATTGTAGCAAAGAGTTTTCATTGGACTTGAAAAATATCTTACAAATTAATTTTTTCTCTCGTAGTGTGTTTTGCCACCTTACTAAGTTTATGAAGGAGGGTGTTATACCAAAAAAGTTATTTATTTAAATTATTTTAATTTGTGAAAGGAAAATACTAGATTGCTGAACTTGTGTATGTAGAGTGAGGTTACTTTAGGACCAAATGCTAAAAGACCAGCTTTGTATTACATTACATGCATCATGACAACATTTCCAAAAAACCTTCTCAAGGTCATTATCATCTTGATCAGGTGTATTTTAATCATTACAGAAAGCAGTGAATAATGAAGACGAGAGAGATAAGATTATCATCTACACCACAAGTATGCGGATTGTTCGACAGACGTTTGAGGATTGTCAGTTTGTCCGCAAGCTCTTTCAGAATCACAGGGTGCGCTTTGAGGAGCGGGACCTCTTCATGAACTCTCAACACCAGCAGGAGTTGATGGACAGGCTGGACGACACGCAGCAGGTCACTCTGCCTATTGTGTTTATTGATGGAGAGCTAGTCGGGGTAAGTTAACAACTTTTATGCATTCAACTTCTCAGAAAACTGAACAACAGTCTTTTCAAACTTTTGTGCGAGGAAGTTTCCTCAGTAAGTCGTTACAGTGTTGCATCTGAAACACCTTGAAGAGGATGCAGACTTTGCACGCATGCCGGCGAACGCATTACTCGAACATTGAGTGTGCACATTTGTTTCTTTCGTGCGTCTAAGTAATGTACACAGGGACCCAACCTTTTAAAAATGTTTTCATGCTGGTGAGACTTTGTCAACTATTATTGATAAATTTAAAGGTAAAAGGCTCTCCCAGGTTTTTTTGGTGAACAGAAGGCATTTTGGGTTCGTTCTTCTGGTTCAATGGGCCAGAATTCATGATTGTTATTCTGATACACGAGACTGTAACGAATGGATTATACACAATAGCAGTCTGCTATGCACTGGGTTAGAACCCTGTAGTGGGTAAATATATGAAATTAGAAGAAAAGTCCACAGTGCTCTCATTACAATGTTAGATTTATGTTAGGCAACAATTGATGTAAAAATAACAAAATAGCGTGACAAGTACTATACAATGTAGAACTGTTGAAGAACCTTTTTAAAAGGAATGTTCGTGCATAATGCATTTAAGCTATACACATGTAACAATTACTGATTCGGTTCATAGACTTTGGGCCAATTTCATAGTGCTTAATGGTAAGCCAATTTTCGTGATTAATATCTAGAAGAAAAATTTGCCTAAGCGCGAAAAAATTGTGTATTTCACAGGTTAGCAAGAACATTAGACTGCCAGCTCGCACATTTACCATGGATTTTTATTATAATACATCATTCATTTGTCGGGAGGTTAGCATGCCTTTTCCGGTGCTATAAAATGGAAATTGACAGTAGGGAGAAAATCCTTAGGTTAATTTTGGAAGTTGATAACTTTGAACTATTTTTGTGTATTACATTGGCCAAGTTGTTTGTGTCAAACATTATGTACATGTAGATGGGCCTCCCAACAGTTGTTGATTAGTCCATTGAATGACCTTGCACTCATTCATGATTGATATCTTTTTGTGAAACTTCTCAGGGAAAGTCCTTTAACAGAACCCTCTGAATTTGTTTACACTCTCAAAATAATGGAGGTTAAAGACAGTCAATACAGTCCCAGACCTGCTTCAGAGAAGGCCTCTGTTTTTCTTGACATGGTTTTCGAGCTCATTGAAAATGCTCCCAATGTTACTTTAATTTCCATAAGAGCTTCTATTTGAGGATTGATGTATTTTGGACAAAAACAAGTTGGACAAATTTGGCTTTTACATAAAAACTAGCTTTTCAAAGTCTCATGGGACTTTTCAAAGTCTCAGGTTTGAGTCTTTTTGTTAGTTTCTGCTTGTAAATTCTAATTACTAATTGCAAGTGTTCTTTACTACAGGATGTAGAGAAGCTGGAAGAGTTAAACGAGACGGGGCAGCTGAGGAAGATTCTGGAGAGATTTGAGGTAAGGTCATTAAGAAGAAAACCATTACATGACTTGCAGAAAAATGTGTGTGACAAAAAGTTAGCAGGCCTCTTGCTTTGCTTACACAGAGCTGCCAACTCTCCCTGACTCTGCAGAAAGTTCCCTGAAATTAAACCAATTTCCATATTCTGATGACAACATTTGAAAATCTCCCTGATTATGGAAACCTTTTCACTAATATGATGAATGTACAAATGTAAATATCTCCCTGATTGTTACAAAATCTTCATGATTGGTGATGCAAATGTTGGCAGCTCTGCTTACATACATGTAGGACCTCTCTGTGGGCAGAAAAACTACTGCTTAATAGTGCTTACCATGCGTACAGGCTGTATTGAAATTGGCCCCGTTCTCCTCTCTAAGTCAC
>CM021530.1:100638-118117 GCA_010994315.2 Pisaster ochraceus
AGAAGAGAGATATGCCAGAGTTTGTTTAACTCATATTCTGAATTTATTACATGATATATATATAACTCTGACAAAGGTCCGGTTTGGATCGAAAGCTAAGGCCATCTTCCCATCTAATTTCATATATAACTATATATATATAAAATCCACTAAATTGGATTTTAAGTATTTGTTACTAAAAAAGGACTTGTGTTAGATTTCATTAAATTGCATTACTTGTGAATACACTCTGCATGGAGTTTTTGTGACTGGCATGTTTAATTGAGTGAAACTCCAACCACCTAGTCTGGAGACAGTATGACATGTATTTGAAAAAGAATGTGTTCATGGACAAACCCAGGGTACTGTGCGAGTTCATCATGGAGTTAACCTTACTTCACTAAACATCCAGCCATTTTGCATCTGTAATCATGGAGCTCACCTTACTTCACCACAAATCCAAATATTTTGCATCTGATGGATCTCACCCTACTTCAACACAAATCCTATTATTTTACATCTGATGGATCTCACCCTACTTCAACACAAATCCAAATATCTTGCATCTGCAATCATGGAGCTCACCCTACTTCCCACCACATAGCTGGGACCAGTCACACAAAGATGATAAGCATTAACAAAAAACTTGCTGAACAAAAAAACAGTTAATCAATCAAAATGTAAAGTAGTAATCATGGCTTTTGTTGGTTCCATGTGTATTATTATTATTATTTTTTGGGTGGGGATGAAGCAATACTTTCAGGTCAATAGCCTTATGCAACAAGGCCCACTGCAGGGCAATCAGCACCATGGGTCCATTGTTATACAGCTGACATACTAGTACTCTGCAATACTTTGTACATGTAGTCACATTATAAGAGTACATAAGGGCGATGATAATGGAGAAGAATGCACATATGTACTCACAGAGTGTGCAAGTCTAGTGTGTAATCTCTGGGAACTGTCTGGAAACCTTCCATACAGAGTTCTCCATGTGAAGAAAGCAAAGTCTCCCTTTCTTCAACTCTTTCGGATAATGGATATGCCATTTATTTAACCCTTTAGAGACCAAGGCAACATTTCATAAAGCTGTTATGCAGAAAATTGTGCTAAGCTTTTCTTATTTTTCTGGTGAGCAAAATTTAGTAGGGAACAATTCAGAACAATGTCAAATATTTTGTCTTCTGCCTGGTAACCTGCTTCTGCTTGGCACAATTTTTCTGCGCTAAGCAGTTTTTGTGCTTAACAGCACGAATGTAATCAAGCCCATAGTGACTGCAAGTAGCTTGAACACTTACCCCAATACCAACCAAAAGATGACTGCAGTGTTGAACCTTGCCATAAAGGTCATGGTACAGGTCATGTCAACTTTTAAAAATACTTTAACTCTTATTAAGATATTTTCTACCGTTGAATAAGTTAACAACTGCTCTTTCATGTTCTTCCCTTCCCAGGCATTTTTACTAAAAATTGTCACCAAATTTAAAAACAAATTAAATATCTGGGTGTCGTTAATGATCTTAACGATGTTCATAAACACTGCTTCAGGACACACTTCTAAAAAATGGTTACCAAAAATGATAAAATGCATTATTTTAAATGAAGACATTTTAAGAAACTATTGCATGAAACTGAGTTGTAGACTAGGAATACAGCCTTAAAAAAACTTGATAAAAATTAGTGAAACAACTTCTCTGGTGCTCAAAGTGCAGTTATGTTTCATACATAGTTTAGTTACTTTTACTTTACTTGCCACTTTGCAACCTCACCAAATCCTGCTTGATAGGAAAGTGAACTTACAATGCTTTCTAACCACATCCATGAGGAGCACATTAAAATTACATTTGCTGAATACTTGTGGACATGGAGCATTTTGAGGGTCACACACGCATAGAGAAGGAACGATACTCTTTGTGTCACTTAAGAGTGCGGGTTTGATTTCCGGTCATGATGATTGTGTCCTTGAGTAAGACACTTACCTATAACTTCTTCTCTTCATCCACAAGCTACTGGGTACCTGTCAGGGTAAGATGATTTTTGTGTGGTGCACAACATGCTTAACAGCATGGACTGCATGGACTGCATGATTCCCAGGGAGCTGAGATGGTTTACAAATATAACCAGGGTAATAGTGAGTATCATACTTGGCAGATACCAGGACTGTATTCATTGTCCACCATTACAATGTCAATAAAAAACTAATGACTTCTTCTTGAGTTAGTTTAACTTGAAAAACTGCCAAGACGATCATACCAATGACGCCTGGTATCTTGAACTGCCAAGACGATCATACCAATGACACCCGGTATCTTGATGTTTCTTTCCCCTGGAACCAGCCATAGTATTAAACTTACCAACTTGGTGTTAATATTGTGCAAAATTCCCCTTTCCTTTCACCAAAAATGTCTTTATTAACTACCACAATTACTAACACTAGAATAAGTACACAGCGATATAAAATACCATCATTTGCATAAATTTAAAGTTACATATTCCTACCACGCTTTGTTACCCCACTTATCATAATCATTCGATCTCCAGTCTCAACTTCAACAGTTTATTCTTCACCTGAGTCCCATGGTGTTTGCAGAAGATTTGACCATCCACTAACAGCAAATTGCCGATCATCAGGGAACGTTGACACTCCTTGCACTTTTGGCAACCCCGGTGAAAGGTCTTGCCTTCAGCTTTGGCCATCTCAGTCATGTAGACAGGACGCTGGCAGACAATGCAGTTTTCTGTCTTAGGGATGAAGCCGCGTTTCTTTGGGGTAGGCTTGCTGGATGAGGAGGATGTGGTGGTGGCTGGTGTTGAGTTCTTATCTTGTGATGCATTATTGTTTCCCTGTGGTCAGCAGAAAGTTTGAACAGTTAGTTAATATAACAAACTTGCAAATGTATGTAATACATAACAGGAATACAATGTACCCAAATAATTAAATTGATCAATAACATTAATATGAAAGTCATAATAGTCAACAGAGATTGCCAAGCTCAAATGTCATCTGTTTCTGCTGTTTAAGCCCTCTTTGCCAGCTGTGGACAGAGCTGTGGACAGAGCCATACGGCCAAAATGATGGCATGCATGAATGAAGAATGAAGCAAATACAGTACCACACAATCAGTATTTTCTAAGATCTACTTCTATGTTATAGTTCTTTAAGATTAACAAGTACACAACAGATACTAATACACTTTAAATGGTATGATTCTAATATCTTTATTAAAGAAATGCATTTATCCTTCAGTTTGATTTAAAGTCATGTGGAAATAACTCCCACTGGCACAATGGGTGGGATTCAAACCCACTACCTTCTACATTATAGAGCAGGTTAGATTCTAGAACTGGCTCAACCAGTGACTAGAACCAAGGTATACTTTACACTAGCTGTGGGTACCACAGACAACAAAGGTAATTACACTGTTGGGATGTTACTTTTTTTGGGCTAATACTCTTGTTTACTATGTAAAGCACTAAGTACCATTATGCTTTCCAAGTCCTGCAAAAAAAAGTGAAGACTTCATATTGAAGAAAATATGATGATAGCAAAAATACTTAACAAGATAAAATTGATGCAAAAATTCACAATAGGACAAAAGTCATAATATTATACGCACATTTTAGGTACATAAAACATTTTGTTCATGTCATGAAACCATAGGAGCTCACATAAAGCTGGTAGATTTCTTTCCATTGGGAAAGGAAACATATAAAATAGAATCCCTTTGCAACAGACTGTCTAAAGTCTTGCAAACATTATAAATTGTGTCTAGTTTAGTTTCCTTCAATATCCAAAGAAAGGTTTGTGAAAACAAGGTTCCTCAATATGTTTAAACATGTCAAATACATAAAGGTAATAACCAGTTATTAAACAGTGCTTTATCTATGGTGCTTCAAATTAACACATGGCATATACCAATCCACGCATCCATTCAACAGTTACATCCATAACACAAAATTGAATAATTACACAAAAGTCACAGGGGTTTTATTACACCAATTACCAATAAGAAAAATCCAAAGAAAAGGGAAGCATTATATTTATATAATTTATATAAGGCAGGGCCTTACATTTTAACTTCCCTGTGCAGGGCGTTACATTTTAACTTCCCTGTGCAGGGCGTTACATTTTAAATCCCCTGTACAGGGCGTTACATTTTAACTCCCCTGTACAGGGTGTTACATGTTAACTCCCATGTACAGGGTGTCACATTTAAATTCCCCTATACAGGGTGCTACATTTGAACTCCCATGTACAGGGCGCTACATTTTAGAAATTTACCGACTCGCTACATCACCACATATGTAAGTCTAGTGGTTTGGCCATAACAAGGGCAATGTCTTTTTTCGTCTGCAATGCATTTTTACCTTTTTTAAAGAAAATCTGTCTTAAGGTGAAAGAAGATTGATGAAAAATCCTCAAATCAGGTAAAAACCCTGATGGATTAGAGGCCCTAAATGAAATTCAGGACCAACCTTAACAGGTGTGATGCTGCTCTGTGGTTTGCTCAAACTGCTAGACCTGGACAGGCTGCTGTTGTCCCCTTTGTCCTGGCTGGAATTGACGGATGAGAGATTTGACGGAACTTGCTTCTAGAACACAAACAACAAAATCACAAACCCAAACCCCCCCAAAACAAAGCTGATTATTCAGTGTTGTCTTCAACACAGGCAAACAATGATATGGTGACAAGACATCATGCAATGTGTATACATGTATACGGATGACTTCACATAGTGAGTTGTGGTGACAAACATTATGCAATGTGTATGTACTAATGACTTCACATAGTGAGTTGTGGTGACAAACATTATGCAATGTGTATACGGATGAGTTCATGTAGTGAGTTGTGGTGACAAACATTATGCAATGTGTATGTACTAATGACTTCACATAGTGAGTTGTGGGGACAAACATCATGAAATGTGTATGTACTAATGACTTCATGTGTAGAGTGGCACAACTATACACAGACCAACTTTTACAGTTTTCCAACATTTCTATGCTTTTTAACAAAAAGGGCATTTATAAATCGGAATGCAAGGTCATGGCCATGCGATAACAAGCCTCGCCTTCAATCAGTTTTAAACAAAACTCGCCCCACTCTTATTCAGAACCACAGTGGATAATACTGAATGGTCAGATAGGAGGAGGGTTGAATGTGTATGGTGAAAATGCATTCACCACATGATATCATTGCAGGCTGGCTAGTTTATCTACCATTACAAACCATATCAGATGATATTGAATGGTTTGTCAGAAGGAGGGTTGACTGACTAACCTTAACCTACCCCAGCTCCCCAAGTGAAATAAAATTCCAGGGAGTATAAAACAACATTAAAGGAAGACTACATGCAGACCATGGAAGGAAGAATAGATATAAAATGAAATGACAATTTGGATGAAGTGAATCAGTGCATGAATACAACAGAAAAAACTAAAAAAGAAAACACGCACACACACACACAAACATCCATCAGGTGTACATGTACAAACCAAGGACTTCCCAACCATACCCTTTTGCTGTTTCTGTGGTTAGTAGGCAAAGAACCACTGGATTTGTCCGATGTAAAATTGAGACCAAATCCTGCCGAAAAATCCATAACTACATGGTATGGTGTATAACCCCCTTTTTACTACATGCCATTGGTCTAAACAACAGCAATGACAATGACACACATGCAATGACAGCTCACAAGATAACAATATTCTTGACAAAAATACACAATAAAAAGAAAAAGATTTTGACAGTAAAAACAAGAGAGTCATTGAGCCACAGTAGAATAAGAACAAGGATAAGTACAGATCAAGTTTGAGACTGAGATAAAACATCAAAAGCAATTCAGAATTCTAGACATTTCAGAAGATTGTCCCTTCCCTTTATTAATACTACTCTCATATCACAAGGCCACCAAGATTTTGCAATATGAACCTGCAATTGGCCTTTGAATAAATGCACCAAGGAATCAAACTGTAGACTATTCTACATGTGATGTTTATCAGCAACAATTTCAATCAGTGAGCAAGAAATAACAAGTTGAAGGTAAGCTTCTTTCCTCGGTTACTTTCAAGTATATACCGATAAGAGTGTCAACTATAATGAGGGTGTCTGTAATAAGGGCATCTTTGAAAATATTAATAATGTATTAGATAATTACCAACTTTGTGTATTTCATTGTGACATTGTTTTGTAGTCCTAACTCTATGTAAAACTTCATGGATTTACTCCCTGCTTCAACCAGAATGTTGTATTCAGGTTTCAATAACTCAAGTACACGAATTAGTTTTTCGACTGAAACAAATTTTCACTCATTAGTTATAATCCGTTAACAAAAATACTCATAAAAAAAAATATAAAAAAACTACAGCAACAAACACACCAGAAATTGTTCTGACTGATATGTAACTATTTTGGAGAGAAAAAGAAAAGGTCATTGATCCATTTCAAAAACCCATTTGCTGTTTCAGCAAATTAGAGTAAAATAAGATGAAACTTTTCACATGTTTGTCTCTTTTCATACATTTCAATTCTGATAATGTACAGAGGCATTAACAGATATACTTCATCAATGGTGAACTTTACCGTAATTTACTTTACCATCGCTCAACTTGATGCAAGAATGTAACAAAACCCTCCATCTGAGATGGATTATTATTATTTTTTTTTATGAATCCAATCCATGTTGTTCTTCATCTATGGCTTGCTGTCTCTCTTGGTCTCTGTCAATATCTCGTCTGGCACCTGTCTTGGTATGACCCATATCTCATCACCACACACCCAAATTCAAATGAATTGCTGTTGTTGTTGTTTTTTGTTTTGGATACAACTAAGATAAAAACGTGATCTCTAAATGCTTGGCAAATAATTGCTAATGGCCTCACATTTCACAATTTTTCATTTCCATGGTTTGAATATCAAAGAAGAAATTTTTTAATAACTAAACAGTTAGACAAGTCTTCTCTCATTGTTGCATGAACATTTTGATTTTCGTACAAACATTCAATAAATAAGTAATATATTACATTTGGATTACAACAGACTTCAACGATGTATCTAATTCAAATAGTCACAAGACAGATGCCAGCTTAGTTGATAGGGGTAAGTGTGTTAAGGAAGGCAGGGTCAAGTGAGGCTTTGTACCATATAAAGGCATTGGATATATCCATTCTTAAACATAACTGAAGATTCAGTCTTCTAAATTCTCTGTATTTCTGTTCCTCTTCTTGTAATAATTAGAGGAACCCTTTTCTTAAAGAATTCTGATATCTAGATGGAAGAAGTTTAAACACAGAGTATGTATGGAAGGAAAAAAAGAGAGAAAAAGTTAGTTGTAAATACAATCTGAAAGTTCACTGATTTTAAAGTTCATACAAGAGTGCTTATTTTGATTGCGGCAATCAAAATAAACCAGCTACACTGTTCGAGCTTAAACAAAATACAAATACCTAGAACCATGTCTAAAGCTCATTTGGATGGAAACAGTAAGTCTTCAACCAGTGTTTTATTCAACAAGCATTATCCTACAAACCACTTGGCTTGTTTTTCTTGAACCTAAGGGTGTACAAACATTCAATAAATGAAAAAATACATTTATTGAATGTTTAAAACTTCAACAATTTTGCCAGCTTTGTATATCAATGTAAACTACTTCCATAGATAAAATGCCCAGTTTAACCATTACCCTCTATTTCTACAGATTGATTTTAATCGTGGACATTTTTCATTGAGCAAAGCCTCCCTTGGAATTAAGACTCTGATGGGACAACTGCCTTTCCCGTACCACACTCCCCCACAGAGATTGCAAGAGATCACTCAAGAAACAGCTTTAAATACCTTCATCCTCTTCCTCAACTACAACTACCTCTTTGTCAACCTCGGTACTGGCGTCTGGCGCTGGTGTTACATTCTGACTCCCTCCAGACTTCTTCCTTGGAGTGGGTGCCGGCTTCTCTGGTTTGTCAGCTACCTGAATAATGACCTGTGGAGAAGAACAAAGGAGGAGGGGATCATATTCATTCCCCTTATTCAGGGTTGACTTGAAAGTTCTGTAAATAAGAGAGGAACACAAAATTCTACTTTTGTACCTTGGGAAAACTATGAGGTTCAATATTGTATTACTGCTTGTTCTAATTTTGCATTTGTCTTTACCACCCCATAGCTCACACCCTGCTTACGTCAGTAAAAATTACCTGTAGTCTGGTAATTAACAAGCAATTTTTCCCATTCCTGTTCAAACACCATGAACTCAAAATGGGATGCAGCTTTTTCACTTTGTACTCCAGAATATTTTGTTGTATACTGGAAAGTCATTGTACCATATTGGCCGCACATTGGTACAGTTTTTGCTTAACCACCAGAAGTCTCAAAAGGAAATCACAGGAGGAAAACAAGCCACATTTTCAAGAGAATATCGACGGCAACAATTTTTCAATTTAGACTACACGAAGCCTAAACCCGTGCTATGAAATGTGTAAAAAGTCCCAGGGTGCCAGCCGGCAAAACCTGTTAAAATTATACAAAAACAGGGCGACACTCAACAGGTAGTTGATGCTGTATTTTTGTTTAATAGAGCATTTGATACAAGCGTGATAGTGCCAAATGTACAGCCCAGGATATCCCAGGAGCAGGATCTTGTGTGCAATGCATGGAAGCCTGGAGTGTGGGACTGAAAGGGTTAAAAGGCAACTGCAAAAGAGGTAGGCTATTCACAAAGACCAAGTAGTTACCTGCTTCTCTGATGATACCTGTTGATTAGCCTCCTTCAGCGGTGTTTGTTTGTTAGTAGCTTTAAGTGGCTCTTCTCGACTGCTGTTAGATCGAGCTTTCCATGAAGGGGGTGTCTTTCCTGATGAAATGGCCGTCTCCGTCTTAGAAACCCCCGATTGGTACTTTGAGATGCGATCCTTCAAGCTAAGAGGTCTCTCTTCCTTCTGTTCCTCCTCCTCCTCCTCCTCCTCTAGGGATTCTGATTTCTGTTTAAATTTGACAGGCTCTGGGGCCCTGAGGGGTTTTGGAGGTGATGAAGGCTTCTTCCAAGTGGGCCTCTTATTTATCTCTTGATCTTTACTGTTTGTGTTTGTGGGCTTCTCCTCAGATTTAACAGAGGATGATTCTTCAAAAGACGACTGCTGAGAGTTGGCTAGAGACCATCTCTTAACTGGCCGTGGTGCACTACTGCTGTCACTGACAGCTGGCTTTACGGCTGCTGCCTTAGGCTCAAAGAGCTTCATATTAGCTCTCACGTTACCTTTTTTAGGTCCAGCTGGCTTAGCCTTTGCAGGTTCCTCAGGCTGTGCCATAGACTTCCCAGACTTTTGTTGAGTTGGTGAAGCAATTGCTTCAGTATTGTCCCTTTCAGATTTGCCAATATTATCCAGCGTCTTTGGCTCATTCTGCGACTGTCTCCTTTCTGCAGATGAAACCTCCTCAGAGATGACTTCTTCTGATGAGGGAGAATCTGTAGGAAACAGTTCTTTTGCAATAGTTGCTTCCTTTGAAGAATCTATCTCCTTCTCGGTTGATTCCTCACTCGAAGTTTCTACCTCCTTAGGGGATATCAATGCTTGTGTGGATGTTATCTCCTCTGGCATGGCTGCTTGTTCAGGAAATGGTAACTCCTCTGATTGGATCTCATCTTTTGGAGATACCACTCGCTTGGGAGATCCAACGAACAATGGTGACAATTCTGCAGTTAGTGAAACTGTTGAACCTTGTGGGAAAGCAGCTCCTTCTGGGAAAGAAACTCCTTTTGGAGAGGCTACTTCCTCAGGAGATGACACCTCTTTTGGGGATGATACCTCTTTGTGAGACAAGACCTCTTTAAGAGATGACACCTCTTCGGGGGACGATACCTCTTGTGGGGATGATACTTCTTTGAAAAACAATACCTCCTTAGGAAATGACACCTCTTTAGGAGATGATACCTCTTTGGGGGATGGTACCTCTTTAGGGGATGATACCTCTTTGGGGGAAGATACCTTTTTAGGAGATGACAATTCTTTGGGGGACGATAACTCTTTAGGAGATAACTCTTTAGGAGATGACACTTCTTTGGGGGATGAAACCTCTTTTGGGAATGGTAGTTGTTTGGGAGATGATAATTCTTTAGGAGATGGGATCTCTTTCGGTGATGAAACATCTTTCTTGGGCATTGCCTCAGTAGGAAAAGCTATCTCCTTCACTGAATCATGGTCTTTCTTCACCGGTGAAACCATCTCCTTTTTACTTTCATCTTCCTTCTCCTTATGCTTTGGGTCATCCTTCTTGGTGAACAAAAACCTGTGAGGTTTACGTTCTTTGCTCTCCTTCCTGGTGACTGGTTTTGTCTTAGTTGCTGGTGAGATGGGTGACACTGGTGATTTTCTCCCTACGGCACAATGAAAAAGCCAACACATAAGATGACTTGCACCAACAACAAATAAAACAGTTGAAATTTAGAACAAATCAAATTTCTAGGTGCTGTCTCATCAGTTTCCCCATAATTTCTTACCTTTGACTAGACCCAATTTCATGAAGCCTTTAAGTACCAAAATTTGCCAAAGACATAAAAAACTTGCTTTGAATAAATAGGTTATCAACCAAATTGTCAGGAAGTTTACATTATTGTGACTAGTACCCCACAAAGAAATTTGCTTAGCAGTATTTTCTGCTTAACAGGTTTATGAAATTGGGCCCTGCTCTTAAACCACGCCTATGACAAGCTGATGCATTATATTTTTCTAGCTAATTCAATAAATGAGTAGGGTTTAAAACTTTGCATGAAGGGAGTACAATGGAGTGAGCTTTGCAGTGACATCATGTACAGAAATCTGTTTAATGAGTTGTGGAAGTTCTCCTCGGAACCAACACAACTCATAATGAGATTCATGTACATGGTGTCACCGAAAACCTCACTTGATTAATTCAGCAAATGGTTAGAATTAGATGCAGCATTCTGGGACAAGCATTCCAGAATTAGTCACAATCAATTTTCCAGGTTAGAGGCACTCAAATTTCCATAAATAAATTAGTCAAACTTTAGAAATGCTGTCAGTTTTAAAATTACAGTTTAGACAATATTGAAATTACAGATTTCCAAAATGGCTGCAACCATGAGCAAGAAAATTTGTGTTAATAATGTCAAAATACTTTTGGATGTTTATCATTAAAATCATGTTAAACAATGGAAGTGTAAACATTGATATGTTGTCTTAATTGATTGAATGAAACCCAACATTTCCAAAATGGCTGCCACCATGCGTAAAACACATAGATAGAGTGTTGCACTAAATGCATTTTTGTTGTTGTTGCTTGAACAGAAGTAATTTTTAGATGAGAAATATGCTTTTGCAAAAAGAGCAGTAAATGTACCCTCCTACTGTCTGACCATTCAACACAACCTATTCAACCCGCATGTGGATAAGCTATGTCAGCATGCAATACTGTGGTGAATGCATCGATACAGTACACAGTTCTACAACAACACATGTATGCAACAAGTGCAGTTAAATGATTTCAAATGTTTGGTCACCTTCAAATAAAGGATGTTACGTATCTGTGAGTGCAGTATATAATACCAAGAACAGGACGACATAGTCAGAAGATTCTTTGTGTGCATTTTACCTACAGACTGAGACCATATTTTCATGGTTTCTGGGACTGTGATAACAGCATTTCATATGTCACTCATATATAAACATTTATCAGAAGACAACAAAGATCAAGCATTACTCCTCCTAAACTAAAAATTATACCTCCCAAAGTAACATTGAGTTGAACAATCACACCAAAACATTCAAATGCACGTGTTATGTATGGTGGCGCATGGTCAAGTGGTCATTAGTGCTCTGGACTCAAGTTACATGGCCAAGTCTACAGGTTGTGGGTTCAAATCCCACTCATGGCACTTGTGTCCTTGAGAAAGATAATTGCTTCTCTTCATCCAGGGGTAAATGAGTACCTGTGAGGGTAGAGAAGGACACAGACTGTGTGTTCCCTAGGGAGCTGAGAAGGTTTCACAACTGAAACAAATGGCCCAATAACCAGGGTAATAATACTTATGTACCATTAGCATCAAATAAGCGGACACCGGTGACAAATAGGTTTCCATTATTGTTAGTATTATCAACTGCACATACATGTAAATATGTGTGTACTGCGTACAATGTATATTTTGTGTATTGTGCAGATCTTCATTCATCACGTCATACTTAAGCATTAATATATATAAAGCACCATATATTCAATAAATTGCTCAAAGAAGCTGTACTTTTAAAACAGTGTGGATGATGTTGAATGGTCAGACAGCAGTAGGATAGTCAAGCAAAAAAACCCATAAAGAACTTCATAAAAAAATCAGTATACATCAATAAGCAAAATAACAACACAGATATGACAAATTTTTGTGTTATGCTGCAGCAAGTAAGAGGTACCTGAATATCCATAAACATTTCCAGCATGCATAGTAGCAGCACGAGGTTTAACATGCAGTGCAGTATTACTAGCTTCAGCCACCATAACACTGCTTGACCGCTGCTTTGGAGACTCAACTTGTGCAGCAGTGAATGGGTCAAGGCCACCAGACACAGCAGGGTTAGTCTCCTTCACAGGCGTTTTGTGAGTGATGTTAGTTGTTAAAAGGAGTTGTTTGGGATGGTCCAAGTTGATAATTTGTGAGGCGGATGCATGTTGCCCAGTGGAGATGAATCTTTGTTTTTTGACCCGTGGTGGAGGAACGGGATGACGACCTGATCGCTGCTGGGGCAATGCAGGCACTTCATGGGTATTTACAGTTGGACTGTCTCCTAATTTTAGTCTTTGATCTTGGACTGAAGTTTTTCGGAAGTGTTTCTTCATTAAGTAAGATGATGGAGCTACTCCCATATCCTTTGAGTTGTTTTGAAGGTCTAAATTTGAGAGGTCATGCTTGACAATGGAAGCTCCTTCAGCTGGTATACTCCCATCTTTCTTATTAACATCAACAGAATTTAAAGGAATATTTGTACCAGCTTTTTCTTCAATGAGCTTTGGATCTGATTTATGAGGCAAAGGCAATGGGTTTTTCTTTGGCATTTCCAAATTGCTGCATAATTGAAGGTCAGGGTTTGATACAGGGCGAGTGGAATGGGTTGGGACTGATGAAAGAGTGTGAGATCGTTTCTTTAAGACCTGTCTATAATCTGGAACCACTCTCCCAGTTTTTGTTTGAGCAAAGTTCTGATCAGTGGATATTCTGGAATTAGGGGAATGAATGAGCATTGAGTAATCTTTTGAGGTTGGTTTGTCTGGTAATCCCGGGGATCTTGAGGGGCGGGATCCTAAAGTCTTGGACCGATGGGACCGCATGCCCAAGATATTATCTAACTCTGACAACAAGGTTTTCTTCGATTGGGGAGACACACTCAAATTCGTATCTTTCTCCTGGAATGTTCCTGAAGTGGGTTCTAAATTTGTCAGATCCTGTATAGGTTTAAGGTCAGGAATTGCTGTGGTTCTCAAATCGGGGCAGTCTAAGGGATGTAGCCTGGTTTGGGGTTCCCTAGTGAGAATTGGCATTGCCGTGGTGGCTCTCTTGTGTGCCAGGCTAGGGGCTCTACCTCCCTCTGTAGGTGACATTAGAAGTGCTGTGCGTGGTGTTATGTTTGTTTGTGAAGTTGATAACATATCACTGTCAAATAAGCTCTCTGTTAGAAAGAAGCAAAAAGCAGAACAGAACAAAAACAAAACAAAACAGTGAAAAGAAAACTGCAAACAAAAGTTGTCCCTGTAAAATATATTGATACTGCATGCAAAGGACAATCAAAGTTTGGACCAAAATGGGGTTTTGTATTTGAATTGATAATAACAACTAAAACCACTTTTAATTAAAAACCAAAATGATGGATAATTTTGTTTTTAAATCAGTACCCCTTGTACAATACCATTTGAAAATTTCTGCATCAGAATGCTTCCTACATAGTTATCTTCAGAAACTAGCTTTGCTAAAAGCATTAAGAGTTTGCTGCAAAAAAAGTTATTCCAAAATGCAAAACAAGACTTGGCAAAAGGTGCGAAGAGTATTTAATATTTGTATTATTGTTATTTTTTGTAACAAGGTAGTAATTATAGATTTACTTTTAAAACAACAAAGATCATTCACACATCAGTGAACGATAGGGGTTGGGGTTGGGGTTTGGGATTAGATTCTTAGGCAAAAAAGGAAAGGAGTGTGCGGAATCTAAGGGGGGGCAAATTTTGAGAAGAAATAGGGCATAGAGTAGGGGAGTGAACTTGTGTAAACTGTCAAGCATGTTTGTCAAGTGGGGGGGGGTGGGGGTGGGGGCAGAGGGGACTCCTCGCTGAAGAAATCACAATCATGCCAAATAGTTTCAACGTTTGAACAAAATATGCTTATTCAACTCAAATCAATAGAAACATTTTCACCACTGGAGACATGCATCGTTGTGCAAACCATGCATCACGGTACTCACAAGTATTACATAGTACTTTTTGGTTACCTGATTCTTCAATGCTTGTCATTGATTCAAGACTGTTGGGTTCAACGTCTGCGCTTTCCCGCTCTGGAGACATGGCTTCGCTCGGAGTCTCACCGAGAGATTTGGACCGAAATGGGGTTGGCTTGAGGCCACCCCTAAGATTATGGCTGGATTTAATCGGTGGGAGCACCAGAGGGCCCAAGGAAGGTGGACGGGGTAGTTTAATAGGTGGGGGCCGCTTGGTTTGGGGGATTTCATTGGCTCTGGGGATGGTGGCTGATTTCTCAACTTCAGCAGCAGTAGAGTTTGATTTTTCAACCTTTATTGTGGAAGTTCTCTTGGAGGGGATGGGTGTAGTAGGGAGGGGTGGGGGGCTGGATGAGGGGCGTGGATGATGGGTGATGTTTAAGGGGGCTGATTTAGGCCTTTTTGGGATGGGTTCAGGGTGGGCCAACTCACTCGGTGTCTCTGTTGTCCTAATAGGAAGGGTCTCATGGGTTGTTGTTGGCCGATTTGCTGGTCGCTGCAATATCAAACAAACATTTCAGTGTAAACAAGTTGAAAGACAAATGTAAACAATAGTTTATCTTGTTCATCAGACCTGGAGTTGCTAAATTGTTTTTCCTTTTTTTATCATTTGACTTTTTGTTGATAATATATTTCATACATTTCAAGTCCCTGCACCTTCCCCATACCTTTGAAAGGATCTCCCTTATGAAATTCATAATACATGTTTACTTCAGTTCAAAACAGTTCTGAAAACCCACTTATTCCAGTCCTGTTTTGCATAGGCTTCTATTGATCTTTTGTGATATATCCTACCATTTGTTAAACATTGCAGTACCTTATGTGTAAAAACACCATATAAATGAGTAATGACTTAATTAGCTGTTCCGAACTTTCAGTCGGAACAGCTATTGTTATCGTCGAGATTTTTTAAAATTGTTATTATTATTATTATTATTATTATTCTTCTTTCTTTTCCTAAAATCGTATTGACTTAACATGTGACTTTTCAAAAGTCACTATGTCCCTCTTAGAGTTATTAAAAATGAACAAATCAAATACCATATTACCATATTATGCCCTGACTTAAATTTAAGATGTAATTAGATTACAATTCTTAATTAATTATTCACGTGACAGCTGTGTGAATATTTAATTACATGTAGTCAATCTTGTTGGCACCATATCTCAAGAAGTATACATCCAATCCTTAAACTTGTTCGATTATGGACTTGTCTTGAATTGTAGATGTGCATTCCAGCCTAAAATTGTCAGTCACGTCATCATGACGTCATACGTTTGCGCGTTTTGTTTTCTGTGTACAAAACATATGGCGCTAAAAGTGAAAACGTTTTACTAGTCAAAAACACAATAACTTCAAAATAAGTTATCTGTTCGTTTCCTGAATTTCATATTCTTTGTTGAAAAATTAACTGATTTTAATAAGAGATGTTTCAGTCCATTAAAAGCAATCAAGGTACGTCTATAATTAACAAATAGATGAATTCTTGGCGTAGTGGTACAACGTAATACTTCACAAACTGGATGCAGTCACTTTCAAGTTTTTTAAACCTTCTCTGTGCTTTATGCAATACTGTGTGGACCTACATGAGTTGAGGACTTACTTGAGAAGAGTCTACGACATTGTCGCGAAGTGAGCAGCTTTTTATTTGATTTTTAACAGAGTATTGGACCCATTACTTTGTACATACTCCAATGGATTTGTACACAACCAATACATTTAGATTCCTATGTAGGTTTAGGGTTTTCGTGAGAATGCAGAATTATTCTGTTTCCTCCTAAAATCCCAAGCGTTTGTACACGTGTTTTCTTTATGCGAATCGAATTGAAGCTTAGAACATAAGCTTAACTCTAAATGTAGATTTTTGTAAAATTCTTAATTGATTAACCACGTGATCTTCATTTGAATATTTAATTAGTTAATCTTTGCAGCACCATATCTCAAGAAGTACACGGCCGATTTTCAAACTTTTTTCAGTATACATGTAGACTCCTTGGGCATTGGAGATTAGCCTTGGGAAATTGTGAGCCCATGTTGACCTTTACTTCGGGGTCAACCGGAAGTGGGACCATATCTCAAGAACTACACAACTGATTTTCAATTTTTTCCAGTTATAGACTCATTGGGCATTGGAGATAAGCCTTGGGAAATCGTGACCCCATGTTGACCTTTAGGTCTTATCCCATAGTGTTTACTGGAGCAGTTACCGGACGTCTTCCGCTGTTGAAGACGCGGGCGTTTAGAACGTCCACTGTCCGGGCCGCACGAGGTATATAAACACGAGTCAGTGACGGCGACTGGGTCTTGCTCGTGTGTGGTTGCCGCTGTCTGTTTGGCTGCGTGCTATTCGTTTCCGTTTCGTCCTGACCTCACAGCGCTGTAGAGTTCCCGTAAGTGTTATTTCATACTCAACCAATTAGTGTCAAGCGTGCTGAGGGTTTATTCTTGCCAGTCTATTCCACAAGTAGTAATTATTTACCAATGAATAATCAACCCTGTGTATTGACGTATAATCACCTGACTAGGAGTAATTATACCTGTATAGGCGTCATCCTTAGTTAAATGTTCCTTCTGGTAGGGAATAAAGGAAGTTCAAGTTACAACTCTTGTGTGTGTGTAATATTTAATCGAGTCAACCCCGTCATCTGTCCCGCTGGGTGCGAGGAAGTGTATTAGGTGTGTAGGTTAGGGTGGAGCTTAGAGTGCCTGGTGGTAGACTGCCCCAAAACGGACCTGCCTCCGAGGTTCTATTCAACTGCCGCTCGTTGAGTCGACTGAGGGCAAGCCGGGTGTGCCGTCGAGAGTGAGACCGCCACATTTACTTCGGGGTCAACCGGAAGTGGGACCATATCTCAAGAAGTACACAACCGATTTTCAAACTTTTTTCAGTTAACGACCCCTTGAGCATTGAAGGTTGAACTTGGGTTACCGTGACCCCATGTTAACCTTTCTTTCGGGTCAAACGGAAGTGGGACCATTTCTTAAGAACTTCACAACGCATTTTCATTTTTTCTTTC
>CM021530.1:129202-146278 GCA_010994315.2 Pisaster ochraceus
CTAAAGAGGGTATATGGAGCAAACTGATCGAGTAAGAACACCACCATTCTATTCAGAACTATTTATGTTCCTTTCCTAAAGAGGGTATGAGGAGCAAACTGAGCGAGTAAGAACACCACCATTCTATTCAGAACTATTTATGTTCCTCTCCTAAAGAGGGTATGAGGAGCAAACTGATCGAGTAAGAACACCACCATTCTATTCAGAACTATTTATCATGTTTATGCTCCTCTCCTAAAGAGGGTATATGGAGCAAACTTTTTGAGTTAGAATAACAGCGATCTATTTAGAATTATTTATGTTTCTCTCCTAAAGTATATTGTGCTTACTGATCGAGTAAGAACACCACCATTCTATTCAGAACCACTACAGCTCACAGGAGATTCAATCACACATTGTCAGCTGCAAACCATAATGTAAAAAACCTCATCTAAGGCAGGTTTCAGCAACGGAGTCAGTCTGAAATAACCCTTGAAGAGGACCAGAACATACCAATAATCCAGAATCCAAGCATAAATATTTACCTCTTTCAGATCCACCACAACTCTAGCTAAGATACTTCCAGGTTACAAAAACAAACCTCTCTAGATACATGTACTCCACAATGACAAATGAATCATATAAAAAATAACCCCCAAAACACACAAAATATAAACCATTCATATTGTAATATCCTCACACAGAGACAGAATTCATGAATATCCAAACAAACTGTTATCAGGAAACAGGCAGCTTTTCAACTCTGGAGTACAGGTACATGGAACTAGAAGCTGTTTTGTGAATACACATTTATCTGCCTCAAGATAATACACAACTTGACAACTGCTAGTGACAACAAAACAATCTTTCAGAGTAAACTATACTAAGTAAAATACATCTGAAGTACAGGGGAAAAAAACAACTCTTTTCTGTTGGCGATGTTGGTGAAGGACAAAGTCCAACATGATGCCTCTTTCATGGAAACAATGGTTTCACCTCCTAACCTAAATAAATGGTACACATTGACGTTGGCATAAATTGCAAAAAACAAATAACAGCATCCACACAAAAGTCTTTCTCTTTGAAATCGATTAAAAGAAAGATCACAAGCGGTAACACTACATTGCTGCTACCATCTCTGTCATGTTTCCTGTACGCAAATGATGTAAGAACAATAACGGGCACTGAATGTCATTACGAACAAGGGTGGAGCCAAGGCTACCAAATGGTAACATTGGCTTGAATTAATACACATGCGCCATGTTCATTTAATTAATATTAAATCATATCCGAGTTGGTGGCTTTGCAGTGGCTTTGGCCAGATCAATGATAATAAAAATAACAAATGGGCTTATGATTATAAACCGCCTTACATTCCTGACAGGATCTCAAGACACTGTAGAAATTAAAACAGCACCAAAAGAAAAGGAAGAAATATTCATAAGAGAATTATGATAGAAATGAAGATGAAATGAAAATTCTATTCTTTCACGTTGACATTGCATTCAACGGTCATCCAAAGCTGCAGTCAAGGCACTTCATTCCGATGAGGCCTTACTTATACTAACAATTTAACTAAACTAGACTTTGAGAAAAAGTCAGGTCTCTTTTCATGAGGTGAAAATTACAACTATCAGACTACAGTGTACGTCAATGCCACAACTAAGTCAGGGAACAACAACAAAGATTGTCAGTGAAGGACAATTCCATGGTAAAGTAGCATTACACTGATCACAGGAAATGAAACCAAGGGATCCCTAGTAATCAATAGGCCTGAAGATAAACTAAGACTGTATAAACAAGAAAATGAAGAAACTCCCAGTTTTAGATGTGGGAGGATAATCCCATAATTAGGTAGAGACTGAAAACCCAAATCCAAAGCAAGGCTCTGGTCTGAGGGCAGGAATCAAACTGGGGACCACAGAGGTGAAAGGCAGTGGGAAGATACCACAGCACGCTTATTCTACCAACTTCTTACCCTTCTACACCCTCTTTGTCAGTGTCCACCTGATGTAGCTCCCCTACAGACTTGGACTTAGCCCCCAGACTATCCTCCGACTCGCCTTCGTCCTTGTCCAGTCGCTTCTTCTTGAAGAAGTTGCGTAGTGACTTCCAAGGCTTGAACTTTTTCTTCTTAGCACTGCCTTGGTCGTCTAATTGTGTGCCTTGACAAATAAAGAGATATTAAAAATAATAATCAATATTTATTACAGAATTTGAACTGGCCTCTCTTTGATCAGAAGTCTAGTGTTTTAGACGTCTGCTCTAAAACTTGGGGAGATATTCCAGTGGATTTGTTTTCTCTGCAGACACAGAAAGCAGTATGAGCAATTTTTGCTGATCACACATCGAATGAACAACCCACATCATAAATTTTGATCAGCTCGTGTATGGTATTTTTAGCTAAAACAAAAATAGTTGTAACAGGAAGGTTGTTAACTTTTGACAAGCCCACTGAGCCCAAAAACCAGATTCGACTAGTATGCTGCACTCTTTACTAGCAAACAGCTTGGTTGGGCTAAATCAAACTCAGCTCATGTCCTCGTCTTGATGTCAACTCCAAGACGTGAGACCAGCCCTGCTCCTACAAATCCAGGACAGAGTATGTACATGTAGGCCTACTACATAATGTAACTGAACTTTTGAGTACGTTCAAATTTCACAATACACTAGCTTTCAAATGAACACGCATTGGTTGTGGCACCATAAAAATGGTACTGACACTGTACGATCATGTACATGTACGTGCATAATTTTATTTAATTTGCCGGCACAATGTCTCAGTAAAAGACTATCAATTTTGTAGGTCAAGCGAACAGACTATTTACTCAATGCCCCTACATACATGTACAAGCATTCACACGCACCACACGCACCACACGCTTTAAAGGGAAAGTCAGTGCATAATTGTTTTCTTGAAAAAGAAATTTAACTCCATCATCCAGTTTTCAACAAACATACAAAATTATATATAAAATAAGGCAGAATAGACAACAGAAAACAGTTATGTTTTGTTGAGGATTCGGTGCGCGCTATGTAGTTGCAGCAATTGACAATTAATTATGCAATTAGGTGACTTAAGAACTTAAAAAAGTTAAAATGCCGTTTTCTTGACTTTGGCAGTATGTCAGATTTTCAGACAAAAACATAATTCTTGAGAACTGCTACCCACATGACAGGTAGGCCTACAGTATGAACTTTATAACAAATTTGTCGAAACAAATTCACTTATTTATAACAAAATATTTTGTATAAATCCTATACTTTATCAAGTAAAAAACCACAAGAGAAACTGACTGGGTAAATTTAAAATATTTGTGTCGAACAAAGGAAAATTGACTAGAGCAGGACTTGAACTTGCGACCTACAGATTAATGTGCCTCGCACTACCAACTGAACTGTCTAGCCCTAATGTTAGCGGTCCCCCGATTTTGTCAATATATTTGTTCCGGGGTGCCAGTCAGAAGCCATTCATCCTGTAACTGCAGTATAGACCATGCAAGTCTTGCCGTCTTCTTACAAACATTTTAGGGACCATTTTGGTCCTGTGTACATTGCTTTAACATGCGACAGAAACAAACTCGCGCACTTTAACTGCTCTAAATGTTTGAATTTGCGCGAGACTTGCACCGAGTCTATAGCCAGGAATCACACCCAAGTTCACAATACAACCAGGGAAGTGGCAGCAGGGGGATCATCACCTTAAGGGGGGGGGGGGGACTTTTTAGTTCAAATATCAAGTAATAACCCATAGGGGAAAACTAACTTTAACCCCAAATTGTTTGAGATTTACCCAGTCAGCTTACCTTGTTGTTGATTACTTGACATTTGAAATGGATTATTGATTGACAATGTTAGGCCCTTAAGACATGCTAGACTGAAAGATATGTCATCAAAGGACAAAATTTACCTTCATGGATTAATTGTGAAGTACATTCTACTTGGTTGTCTTCATAAACTTTTCCCACAGGTAATCTCCCAGTCCCTCAGTGTTTGCAGTAGTGCAAACAACCCTCTATTGAATATAATATGATCACTGGAATGGGTGCCCTCCTCTAAATTCAAAAAGATGGCAGTGGTTCAATTGCTTTAATTGTTTTGTACTAAACAGTCTTAAAACAATTAATATTTGGTAAGCTCAGTGGTCTGCTCAAGATTGTGGGGTTGTGGGTTGGAATCCAGTAGCTAGTATGCCTATGGATAATTTCTGTAGGACTTAGAAAAGCACCCAATATAGTGTTTATTCATTGGCTAATCACACATCGGGATGTTAAAATTTAAAAAAAATGTAAACTTTAAAACTTCACAATACACAACATGCAATTCTTTAATTTATCTTAAGTCAACCCTTGTTATAAAGAGCACGTTATAAAGAGGTTTTGCTTATAAAGAATACATTCTGAATTCCCAAATATCATTTCTGCTTTGAGTTTCTTTGTTTTGCTGTCCTCTTGTAACAACGTTCCTGCTATGAGAACGTAATTTGGCAAGTACATGTACCAGCAATTTTGCTATTATAACGGAATCAGCTGTCCATCCTAGCTATGTATGGTGACATTGGAAAGCAAGTTGTGACCTTTTATACACACTTCAAAGGAAAGTTGTCATTGCTTTCAAGACACAAGCAACTTTCATGGTGGGTTTTTTATGAGAGAAAATATTTATGTAAATTTCCATGCTTAATATTATAAAAACATTGACAGCATTAGTGACATAATGTATTGTACATACAATGTATACGCAGTCATTGCATCAGACAGTGACTGTGTTTTTCAGAGACAGGATAACAGGTCAATTATGCTAATCCATGATTGAAAACAACAAACAAAGATAAACAACCATTTCACAAAACAAGCCAAAAACATAATTCTCCAAATATGTCCTCTAATGTTGTTTGTTGTTTATGCTATGTTGGCTCTGCACACTCATTTGAACATGATTGTAAACACATTGAAATCAATAAGTCTGGTGGAAGGCTCCTACAATAACTAGAACAATCAGTCACCCCAAACATAAACCATACCTGTAATTAAACAAGTGAAGTCTTCCTTCTTGAAACAACGTACACGACACGTTCTGACTGGCTATCCACTTGCTTAATTCACTCCACACAACATGCACAATAGAGCAAACAATACACCACCAGTGTTGTCTGGAGACAGACAGAGCGCAAGTGAGTGAGGTCACTTCTGCCAGTGAAGCAACAAGGTGAAGACACTGAGCTGGCATTTACCATTACATGTACCTCATTCAAAAGGGGGTGTTGTCTCCTTTTCAAAAAAACTCACAATGGCCCCCCTTGCCTAACCTGAGCAGGAAACAGGCTCAATTGCTAAGGCTCTGTGTGTCTTCACACAGCCATGTAATCATATTTACCTGGGATTAGTTGACCAGAGATGAGATTAGGAGCTCTGCTTGCTCAAAGGATGAGTATTGCATTGTTAAGGCCATGACACAGAAAAATTATGTTGTGTGGTCTCTGTGTACTAATGAAGGAGTCAACATCCGAGGACTGAACTCAGTATTTTTCTAAATCCAGTTTCTGAAAGTATCATTATTACTTTTGTTTTTTTTAAGAAGGTAAGATTGTGGGCTTACTGGGCTATGGGAAAATGTTAATAACTTTTTAGTAACATGTTTGGTTTTCAATGGAAACTATTTGTTTTGCTGTCCCCCCCCCCCTCTTGAAGGTTGTTGAAGTACAAAAACAACCAATAATGACAAAACAGGCCTAAACAACCAAAATGGCATAAATGAAGAACATTTCATTGTACACACTTTAAATTATTTAGATTGTACAGGAGAGCCATACACCACAAATGAAAAACAATGACATACTATACTTTTGATTGTGGCACCGCATCCTCTATAGACAAACTTGTACAACTCTGCCCCACTCCTACAAATGTTGTTATAAAAAGACCCGGACAGAATCTAACAATGCATTCAAACCAATTCAATTCAACATTCTCCTCTGATTTTGAATCCTGCAAAAGATGTACTTTAACCCTCTGAAAGAAGAAACATCAATGTACTGTCAAAGATTAAACAAAACTAAGTGAACAAGTGAGTCCACCAGACATGAACTTTGTTAAAACTTTGCAAAAAACAAAAAACTAAACAAAAAGAGCAACTTCTATGGCACTCAAGATGAAATACTTAGGAAAAAAACTTTTCCGTGATTTAATTTAACACACATTGTACTGATCATTTCTTGGTAAACAGAGACTTTTTTTGTGTTGCGTAGTTTTTACTGTCCAAGCACGCATGGCAACTTGAATACAGTTAAAGCCATAAATGAAGGTGATAATACATTTAATTTGCATAGGTACATGTACGCAGAAGATTATTGGTATAGTAACAGTTGTATGAGTAGCGGTTGGTGATAAACCTCTGACAAACTTTGTCCATGTTTTCAATATGGGATTAAGCAAAACCAATCAAACAAGAACTGACCACGAAAAATCCACAACACAATACAACACATGTACGTATGTAACTCAATTGCTCTGGCTGATGTATTGTTAGCTCTTGTTGGTCACACAAATTGCAAGTCAAATGTATAAAAGTATAGGCCCAAAGAATTTGTGATGAGACAAAAATTGTTAACACCAGGAGATGCCATGATTTTGATGAGCAGACAAAATGACTAGGATGGAACAGTTGGCAAGAGACCCAACAAGGTACATGTACATGTAAGTTTAATTCAGATTTAAGTCATCATACATTAGGTAAAGGACCATGCATAAAACACAATGGTTCACAGATGAGTTGTTAGGCCTATTTTTGATTTGTTGGCATGGCTACATGTAGGTTCCCACTATCACAATTCGCGCCACGCGTGGTCTTAATCGTGGAGTAATTGTGGTGATTCTATCAGATTTTATCAGATCTTGAGGTAAGGCGTGGCTATCATGTTGATCGTAGAAAATTTTTGGACGGTTCAAACGTTGTCTACGATCAACAAGATTAATTTTTCAATCGTGATCATCACATCAGATCGTATTGGATCGTAACAAAGCGCGACAGATTGCATCTAATCGTAATTCCAAATCATGATGATCGGGATCAACCTTGGACAAGACAAACACCACACTCTGTAGAAGTTCAAGAAACATTGAAGTCCATGGTCAGTTGGGCTGTATACATGTACCCGTTGGGGTCCAATCGCGGCTCAAATCGTGATAACTTTCGATCCCGATTGTGAAAGACATCGCGACCACAATTGTATCCGATCGCAACAGAGCGCATCGGTTCATGATGATCGTATCGGAATGTATCAGAATGTATCCGAATGTATATGCACGTACCAGATCGTCCCAAATCGGGGGACCCCAATCGTGATGGTCGTGTCAGTTCCGGACCTAATCGTGGACTCAATCAGGACAATCTTATCAGAACGTATCTGATCGTATCTGAACGGGAGACCAGATCATGACAGATCGTGTCATCTGAAATTTACCAATCGTGACTATATCGCATCCAAGCGCACCAAATCGTACCACAACGTATCGACTCACATCAACTCCTATCCAACATGTCCAAATGTGGAATTTTAGAAAAGGAAACACAAATTCCACGATCAGCTACAAATGGCCAATCGTGGCGTTCATAATGTATCGCTCGACAGTGGGAACCTACAGTGTAGCATTAGCATTAAATATTGATCCATCAAGTACCTCTTTGTAAGATCAGTCACAGCTCTTTGGTTTAAATTGAGCAGAGGCCTAGAATTACCAAGTGGCAATGAAGGGCATTGTCCCACTCTCATGTACATGTAGGTCCGCAATCAAAATAATGACATTGTAGTTTTCTGATGGAATCCTGTTGGTAAGTCATTACGTCACACTCAGGCGTACCTGCTGCATGCCAGCTCCAAAGCTTGCAGTCTAATTTTACAAAAATTCACTCATTTCATCGTTCAAAAGCATTTCTTATACAGAAACTTTTACTTTTTGCTGACCTTAGTTTTTGAAGAACATATATTTTAAAAGCTGAGTCCATTTATTAAACTTTTCCTGGATAAATTATCAACTTAGAAAAACAAGATGACTGCAACTCCTATGGGCTTTTGGTAATCAGTGGAGCCAGTTTGTGTGATATGGGTGTGGTGCACAGTGTATATAGTGGAATTACATTATATTTATGAACAGGATTGTACACCTTCCTCAGGCCTTAAACTTTGCTCTCAAAGGGCAGGGGAGAGTTTTGCTCGAGGGCACCTCTCATACAAGGGAATGTACTTTTACTGTAACATTACAAAGGGCACCAAGGCGATTGCCTCTGCTCCCTCCTGGACATTTCAAGCCTACAATGCACAGACTGGGCAATCAAATCTAAATCCCAATTTTTATTTTGTTTTTCTAATTGGAGTAAAACTTGAGATATTGATTTCAATGCCCCAAAATAATAATAATACGAGACATTTATAAAGCGCATAATGCAGGAGCCTCTATGCGCAACACACAACATGAAACAATAAAATAAAATATATAAAACAACTGTTACAAAAATAAAGTTTAATATCAAATATATTTGGTCCAGAATGCCCCCCAGTTTTGAAAAAACATGGGGAGAGCCCTGCTTATAGCATTAGTGATTTAAAAAAAAATAATTCAGTAGTCCCTTTTCGTTAGTTTATTGAATCCGCCATCTTGAAACCACTTGAGCCTTAATTTGCCAACAACCCAGTTTTTAAAGTTTGGTTGATATCATTGGTGCAAAATCGAATTCCAATAACAATTCACCAAAGCTTATTCATGTTTCTGGGTGAGGGTTGCCAAAACGTGACCCATGAGTGTTCACACCAACATAAAAATAATGTAAATTACCTGCATCCAGTTCATCTTCTTCGCTCTCTCGTAATCCCTGCTGTGGCTCCATGTCCTGAGGACCTGTGCCATCAACCGTCACCTCTCCTGCAACATCCGTCTGGTTCACCTCAGCAGCAGCCATGTTGTATAACAGTTCCCAAGAGCCGGAAGCAGTGGGTCTCGGCCAATCGTTATTGGAGTCTTGATCGTGGTCTCGCAGTCTTACCAGCTCTGGGTACTCTGGGGTAAATTCATCCGCATCAAGAATTGTCCATTCCGGTTCAATCTCATCCGTTCCCTCATCTAAGAATGAACTTGACTTCTCTCGTACCTCTACTTTGCAAGTGTCATCTTCCTGGACCTCCTGAGACGAACTGACCAATGGGATAGTCTCTTCTTGTGGTATTTTCTTGGCGACCAAGATTTCTTTGTCTTTGTTTTCAATTGGTTGGGCTGGCGTACTGTGATTCCCTTGTGGTGTTGACGTGGGTTGCTTGTTATTGAATACAGGATCCAGTTGAACATCAGTGGAATGTACTCTTATGTATGTATCATCTTTCACTGCTGAACCTTTTAATCCTGCTGAAATAGTATAAAAAACACAACAACTTTGAGATCAAATTTAACATTTTCACTTTCAGGTGTATATTAAGTCAACATATCAAACAATTTGTCTAATGTTTGCTTCAAACTCAAATACTTTCATTTTCAGAGAGCCATCTTTCTACCAAGAGGTGAAATCTTGACTTAAATTCTCATCCTGCAACATGTCTTTCATTTTCCTCAGAATACAGTGCAGCTAGCTACTGTACATAATGACAAATCAGTCAATCATTCTCTATGTGTGGTTAGAGCCAACCCTCTGACGGTTGACCGGAACAAAACTGCAAACGAAGAAATTTTCAGATGGAATCATCAATTTGATTTGACCCCTTGTCTAATTATCATTGCTCTCTCTGTAAAATACTCACCAAGGAAAAACCGAGTAGGTTTACAATGTAAATGGAACCATCTCTTTCAGGAAAAGTGTTGGTTCTCAGAAAAAAATGAGGTTGCGATGCCTCAACGTTTTGAAAGTGTTTCTACAAATCTTTAGGAGAAACTGACCTTCTCCAGAGCACACAGTTCAAAATGTTGCATCTCAGCTCTAGCTCTTCCGAGAACCCACAATTCTGAAAGAGATTTCATTTATGGCTGTTACCCATAACCCACTCAGTTCTACCTCTTAGCCGCATGCAAGCTTCAGTTCTTGACTTACATGTACATGTACTAAAGAGGGTTGGGTAGATGGGAGCTCAGACCAATCCAAACATGTTAGCATTACACAGAGTAGCCAAATCATGTTTGTGTATTCATCTTTGATAAGCTACACCCTGATGATCACTTAATGATGTACATTAAATGATTTCCAGGAGTGACACACACCTGTTCCGGTTTCAGTCACTTCCTATTAGGTTTAACTAAGTGGGGACAAGTCCTAAACATGTTATTGAGAAATTTGGTAAATGTCACGTGTGAATTACTAATGACACGGCACATTGACATGGGGTCAAAGGTTACAAAGTTCCCCTGTTGGACTCATCTACCCTCAAATTTAACGGAATCATGGTGAGCACACTCCCACATAAAAGCGAGGTGTTTTCATCTATTTTCTTTAAAATGACATCCCTTTTGTTGGTCGAATTTTTTTAAATCTTATTCTCCTACAATTCTAATAAATTAAATACCTTATTTTCAATCCCTACAATTTTTAAATAATTTTGCCCACAGGGTGTTCTATTTTTAATCATGGAAAGTGTGTTGACATCTGCTCTTCCTTTAAATGTCAGCTCAAAATACATACAGAAAAAAGAGAGCCAGCCACCATTTTTCTAAGTATTAGTGCAGGTAAACTTTTGCAACACATGATCAATATGTACCTTCATGACCTTATGTCTCTGGTGTTTACCAAGCGCTGCGTGCAATTGTCCATCCTAAACTAGTAGACGAGCCATCCAAAACAAGTAGGCCTATGACAAGAAATGGTCTCCCCTCCAACTACTCAATCAACAAGAATGCTGCTGAGCAAGGGAAAATCATGTGTTGGTGTCTTTGTAGCAACTAGAGTTTTACCATGACAATTAATTAAGTCCCCAAGGTTACAATTTATAGGCTTTTGAACGAACCTAAATTATGCAAACATACCCGACCAAATTAGGCATACAATAGACATGTTTATTGTCTATTGAGAATTGAAGATGTCCACATGCACAAGGTAATTGCCTTCTGAACCATGACAAAGGAGGATTCATTCATTCATTTGAGAATCTGTTTCTCATTGGAAAGGATAATGAGTACAAAGGAAACAGGATTGACAAAATGGAGCCTACAATTTCTACACTAGAAGCATCACAATTTTAAGTTACTTTGCAGAAATACATACACTAACTGCCAATAGTACTACAGATGTAGACCATGTTGGAATTGGTGGCTTCAACAGTGGCTACCAAATTCACCTGATGTCATCACCACAATAAATCTTAGTTCAATTTAGTTCAAAAAACTTTATTCATCTTAGATTAATCAGGCAATTACAAGAGATTGGACTGCTCCATATTAAACACATTTTAGGAGTAAGTTTCCTCGCATGTTTGGTGACATTACTGTGTGGATCGTGCATTTTAGACAATGTGCGTACGTTTGCACACTCATCATCATTACCGGTACATAAAACTAATACACTACAGTGTATGCAGACTCCCAAAATAGCAGACTGTGTAGTTTCATGCGATTCCAAGTGGTCAATAAACCAATCCATCAGTATTTTCTGTTGATTTGTTCACTGGTTCCTAACCCAGTTGTTGAACAAAGCATTCTGCTCAATGTAAGCCTATTAATGTACTCTGTATCATTGACTGTGTACATTGTTTGGGTTGGCCGTGCTTGTACATGTAGTACCATCATTTGAACAATTTACTACATGTACTATGCAAGTCTAGACATCCGAGTAAAACAAGAGCTGATGACTAGCTAGCTGCTTCCTGCAGGAAAATCCTTGAGTTGAATCTGCATGCAACTGTGTACACTGTACATATGTCTCTTTTAAAGAAAACAAGAAGGCTTGAGATTGGTTAAATCTATCTCATGTATTGGAAAGAAAATGGAGTTTACTCCTTCAATGATAAATTACAGTTCAAGTTTTGCAAAAATTTTAACACAGACAATTAAGCAACATTGTAAATTTGCAAAACAAAACAATAAACACAAAACAAACTAAAAAACATTTAAGGCCATTGGCCAACCACACCTAACTTTGCACAGTATTCTGGGGTTTTCTATGGCACTAATTAATATAAAAAAAGAAGAAGATGAATCAGCCAATCAGCTGAAAAGTTGCAGGTCTGGTAAAAATACATGGCAAGTCTCAGTCATAAGCATTTGAACATTTGCATCTGCGTCAGCTTGTATTCTTCATACATCATTTAAACCAGTATTATACATGAAAGCGGGAAACGAAGATTAAAAAAAACATTTAGAGGACCTCCTTTCAACTGTGTGCTTTGGCCAAACTTGCACAATATGGATCCAGAATGCCTACCCCCCCCCAGCTTTGACAAAATCTCGCGGAGAAACATGCCTTGCACATAAAATGTGTTGTCACATTGCCCAGCATTTTATGCACTCCAATCACTTGCAATAAAATCATCTCCTCCCTCAACTAGAAAACAACCAAAAATCAATACATCCAATAATCAAATCCCTGAAACTATGCATCAACACAAAGACCCTTTGATGAAAAATACCAATCCTCTGACATAACCAAATCAATAGGCCTAACACTGCATTCCTGTCAAGAAAATCTGGCACCAAGTTGTTTTATCCCTAATAAAGCATCCATTGTTAATCATTGTTATCAAGTAATAAACCACAAGGGGGAACTGACCGATTAAATTTTAAATAATTTTGGGTTGAACCACCCAAATTAATTTATTTTGTGATTTAGAAAAGAATTTATGCAAAATGAAAAAAAAAAAAGTTCCATCAGGCATCCCCTGTAAAGCAACATGAACTTTTGTTTTTCTACATCAGTATGCAAGTTTCTCTTTGTCTTGCTTCCCAGATCATTTCTTATTTGTCTTAGCACTCACCTCGAAAGGGCTTTATTACGGTCATAAGATCATCAACCATCATAAACAAATAAGTGAAAACAAGAAATATAAAGAGAAGTGAAATCATACAAGAACAGTCAGTAATTTGCAAAAAAAAGAGAGCAAACATTAAGAATATTAAGTCTTGACTATAGCCTCAAACAGGAAACGCCACATAAAAAGTAATGAGTACATGTAGTCAATGTCATTAAGATTTCTCTCTGTCAACCCTTTCAAAATAACTTGATACATGTACCTCAGTTGGGCCACCCTCCCTGGGGCACACAACTCTTCAAAAGCCATTAACGCCCCACAACCATGACAAACTGTTCTTAGAGTATGGTCCCAAGTTGAACCCTGTTCAGTGTAGTACATTCTATTAAAATGGGCAGACTAACAATTTCTGTCACTTAAATGTTACGTTAATGAGCCTGAACTAAGAACTGAAAAATCAAAAGCTTTATTTCTATATTTATCAGGCCTGGAATTTCATTTTTGATAGGGCAAGTCCATTTTCATTTTGCAAAGGGCACTTCCATTGGTAAAGTCTATGGGAAACTTTTGAAGGAGCACAATGCGGAGGCCAGGGCAACAAAGGCCATGTAATTCAAGGGCTTTTTATGTAAACTACTAATCTTGGGTGACCACAGAAATCTTCTAAATTTATGTAGTGCTTGAAAAACTGAGAACATCAGGACATGTAAAAAACTGAGCTCAGGACATTATAGCGTATGCCTACGTTTACCTGATGTACATTAAGTAACTTTCAATTAAATTTAAAACAAATTACGTTATCAAACCAGTCCACACAATGAGCCGACATTGTACATGTTACAGTTTATTGCTCCAGGATGTTACATAAATACTCACTCTATTTCAGGAAGAATCAAGGCAACAGTGCACTTGTACAGTATAATACCCTCCATGGAAGAGTAATCTAAGACATGGATACAAGTACATGAATCACAATAAAGCACATCATGTTGCATAATCCCCACATGCACACATCCTGCACTTGCTTACTTACCTTTATTCCGGGGTTTCTCAGCACGGAAACATGATGATAACCTTCTTCGCATCATCTTGTATGAATTTCCAAGATCAACGAGGTTTTAAGCGTCCCACATAAAAAAAAGTTGCAACTTAAAAAGTCCCTATTCGCTGGTTTTAACGTTAACCACGCCTTGAGATGGAAAGCAAAGTTTTGAGTTTACTCCAAATCAAATGCTTGTTGTCATGTTGAGTTACCCACTACACTGAACCAAATGCACACTCCCAGGTGTCGCTTTAATAGGATTTCACAAAATGACAGCTGGGCACTGGACTAAAGCAAAATCTCTGTATCAGAAGTACATGGAACAGAAACATGGGTTGATGAAAGCATAGGACAGCTCAGCCTAGTGAAATTTAGCCATGATGGATAGGGTAACTGCAGACGTCACTTACAACAGGAAACCCTTGGATGACTAACCAGTGAAAACTTAAGGAGCAGCTTTCCAACAAAAGTTTGACATTTTTGTTGTGAATTTCAAGTACAAGTCTCTTGAAACAAATATTAATGCAGGAAAGCTAGGCACATTTATAGTATCTCTTCCAGGTATTTGAACAGTGAATTCTATTTTTGATGTTGACTACTTATCTTTTTTATTCTTTTGGTGTGATTGATGGAGGAAATCACATTTATCAACAGATTAATGGATTACTACAAAAGATTCTCAGCTCAACCTAAAATTAAGTCATGTGATTGTACACCCTCATAACTTTAAATAGACTGTGCAAGTCTTGCAGGCTTTCAAATGCTTTTGAGACTGGGTACTAGTACATCATACATGTACATGAACGTGCCAACAAAATAAACTTTGTTAGCAGTACTTGTAGCGAGTGCAAAATGCCTTTAGTGGCTGTAAATGGTTTAAAGATTTGACAAAACTTCAATGCAACTTAAAAGTCATGACCTAAATTATCATTTCATGATGTTTCCCATTTTATAATACATGCATCTAAATAAAAAGAACAACAACTGTTTTATCCAGATTTTTTCAATAGAAAATTTAGTCAAAAATCAACCAAACTACATTAACTATCTCTGGGTGATAAATGAGTAGTCTCTATCATAAATATACGTACATAGTTGACAAACCATTACTTAAACCATTCAACTGTGGACAAATGTTGTCTATGGTGGAACATCTGTGCATTAATCTTTCTGGCTGTAAATTGTGATAGTACATGTAATGCATCCACAACATGAATCCGTACTTCCAGCCTAACAATACGATTTATGTTATTATTTGATTGATACTGAATGGCTAGTCAGACAGCGTAAACCAAGTATATGTACACGTGTACATATTCTTAAAAGCAGAGGGGTTACCAGTTTGCACTTCATATGAAGTCTTTAACAAATGAATCACAGGAAGCAGACGAAGCGTTAATCTGAAATTAAAGGCAGGGGACACAGTCTCGATTGATGCAGCACCGTCATGACTTCTGACATTTCCTAAAATACCTTCTTTTTTACAGTACACAATGTACCTAATAAGCAGATTGCCTGTTAAGAATTGCTGGAAAAGCCTCTGCCTTGAAAGCTTGATGGCAACTTTTGGCTGAACAAAAACACACTCCACTGAGCTACACTGGCTCATAATGCAAATCTGCATGGTGTACTTGGTACACAGGTTGGCTTAAAAAGAATCCAGGGAGCTCTTAGTAAGTACATGGTACAGGCTGGTACCAAACAATCATCCATAATATGATCTGAAACTACATTGTACACAGTACACCTGTACAGTTAGTGTTAACTTTCTTTACAGTTTTTCCAACCATTGCACAATGCTTTTAAATGTCGACCCCATAAAGTGATAATTTTCTTCAATCTTAAGTCATGAAAGTGAAAGATTATGGATGATGGTCATCCCTTGAGTTCAGTAAAGTCTATTTTACTGATATTTTCTTGTGGCAAACAGTAGGGATAAGCTGAGTGAGTTGCCTGGATGAATACAGGGATTTAGGTTCCACTGAGCTAAGACTTTCACTGTTTGGCTGATCTGACAAAATGCATCTGATCAAGCATCATGATTCAGAGCTAGAACAAAGAATGGATACCATTAATAGCTTTTCAAGCTTAATGAGAAACAAAACTCTAAATTGCTAGATATTCTCTATAGGAAACACCCTTACCACAGTTACTCACCAAGTCCCAATCCTCAAAATTCAACTGATAACTTAGGTCCATATCGATAATACTCAAATAAACTCTTAAAATAATATTTTGATTGTATCGATATTGCCAATAGCCTACCTTTTGAAAATTCATACACATGTCTGTACCTTGTTGTGTTACATTTATTGTAAAATAAATTTCTAAGACCAATCATTTTGTAATCCAGATGTAGACAAAAAAAATGCACTCGAGTGCGCTGACACAAACACAAGTGTTTCCATCATTTTCATCAATAGGTTGTTAGTCTATGTTGCTACTTTGCATGCTATAATATAGCAAGGGTCGAAATTGCCGGTAGCCCGCTAGACCGGGACTACCAGATTGACAGCTGGGCTACCGTTTCCCCCAGTTTTAGTAGCCCGGCGGGCTAGTGGAAAAATTGTTCCTTTTCACGATAAATGAGGGGTACAGTGGTAAAATCCCACAGACAGATTATTTTTAAGTTTGTAAAATGGCTTGGCAAGTCTTTACATTTGCTAGATTTAATGTGGCCGCGATCACGATTACGATCGCGATCGTTCATAAGTAAAACACGCATGCACATAACCACATGGTAATGGTAGTGAGTATCCACAGGCCCCACAACACCGCTCGCCCGCCTGTAGTCCACGCACGCACACAGCCCATGGTGTATTGTACAGTGCAACAGCAGGTCCAAAGTCCATCCTAACCAACATTCAGCACGCTGTGATTGGCTTGTTAAAAAATACCATAATCATAAGAAAGCTTGGCTAGCCTCCAACTCTGTACATGTTCACGAGTCAGTAAAGAGTTGCTGCACAATGTGGCGCGCACACCCGCGGATTCTGTACTATACACAGCGTTGGGTTAAGGCTATTCAAGCATCGACAACTTTTGCCGATAGAAGGCGTTGCAGGGAAAAGTTCATTGATTTTTTTCTCCATCGTGCGTCGTCGATCGATCGTTAACACGA
>CM021530.1:146631-170005 GCA_010994315.2 Pisaster ochraceus
TCATATAATCCGGCCAGGGCTACTGAAATTTATTCAGGGCTAGTAAAAATTCAGTGCTACCTTGAAAATGTAGTTAATTTCGACCCCTGTATAGGCAAGGACCATTGAATGCCAGTTTCACAACAATTGAAGCAAAGGAATAAGAGCATGATACACACTCTGTTGGCGAAATACAGTGCATTACGCGATAAGATATGGACAAAAACGCTTGTAAATGACTTGAGAAGTAAAGACTACTTTATCTGCACATGCTCTACAAAAAATACATTGTATATGAATATGAATATGAATTCCCCAAAATTGTAAGAAACTTTGTCACTGAGTGAAATGTTACAAAACTTTGTCACTGAATTGTGCTTTGTATGTGCTGAAGCCGTGTACAGCATCAGCATGGGTCGTGGCTGGTTCACACCTTGGACATCAACCTGGCTGGAGACGCAAAGATCATTGGATACAAATTGTCTCGAACTTAAATCAAATTAAATAATAACATGTAGGATTACTCTGGGCAAATGAAAGGATTATTTTACATATTATATTGATACCTCACCATGCAAAGCCTCATGTACAGTGTAGTTTGTTTAATACTAAAAATTACACAATGTGTAGATTTTATTTTCACAACATCAGATAAATACCTTTATTTCAATTCGTTCTGATTCACATCATCCAGTTGCTCACAAACTTTGCATAATTGGATTTCTTGTACATAGAGTGGACATTACATGTACATATGTAGCGGTGACTGACGCAGAAAAGGAAGAGTTCCAACATATTTGCACTGCTTTGGGACATTGGGGAAAGCATCAAGTGAAAGGAAAAAAGAACAAATCTGATACCTAAGATAAGTACAAGGGGTAGGCAGCAAAAACATGAAAAAAGAAGACGACCTTTATCACTTTACATGGACGTCATTTTGAAAAAAAACCATTTGTATCCCTGAAAGACCCCACCCCTGCTGAGATAAAATCAGGTTTTGAACACGTGTGTTAAAAGTAAAAAATTCAAGATATGTTTGAATTTACTTGCGCTGTAAAAACCTGTATTCTGGAAGTTCTGGGTTTTTTGTCTTTGTTGTTCTTTCAGGTTTTTCTTTTGCGGGGTGATTGCCTGAAGTTGAAAGGCTACGAATCAAGATGCTTTTTTAAAAACTTGTAATGCTGTCACAGATTTTTATAGAGTATACTACATGTAGATGAGTTTCCTATAAATTGATTACTGACGTGGAAAATATCTTTCTTTTTTTTTAAAAACAATCTGACACAGATGGGCTATAGGTGGAGGTAGGATCCCTCCCTGTACAGTCACCAAACACATGGTCGGTGAATGTCAAAGTGCCTCAAAAGTCATAAATATGCTCCATAGTTTATTTTGAAGACCTTCAGAAGGTTGAAGGTTTTAATACTCTCCCTAATCTGAACTCTTGTACATGTAGTGGCTGGCTACTGCTATCTTGAAGTATGTAGAGATGTATGCATGCTTGGTAACACATAAACTCATACAGGTGTTTTGGTAGGAGCTGTCCATTTAGTCTATCAAAAAAAGTCATTCTATGTAAACATTAAACACTCTAATAACTGGACTCTGAAGTTGGTAAACCTGACCTTGATACTAAGAGTGATTGATCTAGGGTACCAAATCCATCCCATTCTAGCAAGATAGAGGACAATTTTGAGTGTTCAACAGTTTGAAAACCTGTTCAAAATTCCCTCAAACATTTGCAAGTTTGTGTCAAATAGAAGTACATAACATTGCAAGATTGGTGCTGAAAAGTGTACTTGTAGGCCTACACATGTATCACTTAGTTTTCTGTGCACCATCTAGAGTAAGAAACTTTTAACATGCTTTAAAAGGTGACAATTTGCAAATGTTCACTTTTGTTGCACAAATGTCCATTGGAATAGAGTTTTTCTGTGTACGTACAAATACGTTGCACCAGGCACCAGGCTTAACAATATACTGTACATTTAACACAATGCAAAATCTAATGTACTTATGCATAATGTTGTATTGTGCAAATGATTTTCTAACATGTATCTGTCACAAGAGGGCAGTGTTGAAAACTCCGGTCACATCTTTTAAAGGTAGATATCCATCCAACATTATGACTGTGGACTGTATGGGCATCCAAATTTGAGGTTTCAGCCTCAACCTAACATACATAGCCAAAGACATGGTTGACAGCCGTAATCAGTAGGCAAATTGTTAACATGCTAAACTGATTTTATTGTGTAAAAGGCTACTACAGAACCACTGCATGTCCCACAACACTATCTGTTGTGTACTTTCCTTGCTTGCATTTACTATGAAAACAAAGTTTAACTCTGCCAATGGTGTCATGATACAATGGCAACAAACTGACAATAGCTACTCTAAAATCACTAGGACAGACAGTTGAGTGGCGCGGCAGGCACGCAACAAGGATATTTACATTCTTGTCATTCATTGATACTTCTTTTAATAATTATTTATCAATTGCATGGGTTTATCAATCTTAATCAACATTACTGAATTACAGATTGTGTGTCAACTGCAGGCCTTGTTCGAGACCAAAATTTAATCTCCTGACCCTGGTCAATGCCTTGGTGTCATTTAAAATGTTCTAATGCTGATAAAAATTAACCAAATAAAAGTTCCCTCTACAGAAAAAGGTCTTGCCCATATCAGGGATAACTAGATAGTAAGAATTTGATAATGTGCAGTATGGTATTGAGCACTGAAACTGTACATTGTACTTTGTACAATCTTTCGTCTCAACCCTCGAGTGATTTAATTACTACTAGGATCTTTTAATCTAACAAAATCCAATCACCATATTATGGTGACTCATGTAACTGTTTGACTTTGAAAATACCTGATCACATCAAGAATAATATTTCTATCGCAGTCCTCAGTACAACATCAAACAAATCATGGAGTTAGACTTTAATGGGTCGTGGGCGTTTCTAAGGGTTAAAATCAAATGAAACAAACATACATGTTCCCTACTAATTTTGAAGTAAAACAAGTGTAACAAAAGACAACCTCTGGCTAATAGTCTGTGAGCATTCAATGAAAAATGTGATAATACTAGAAGTATTTTTGAAGTACTACACAGTAATGCAATCATACATTTTTTTAACAATTTATATTTTAAACATCCAACTTAGTGCAACAATGTAAAATGTTGGGAGCAAAACAAATGAAAAAAAACCCTAAAAAATTCCAAAAAAATTTTTTCAAAGTTTTAACCAATAATTCGTTGTAACCCTTCGCCATCGATAGGATCAAGGTTTGCTTAAATCTATGAACCTTTACATTCACAAAAAATATTGACAACTCAGCCACAACCATGACAACACAAATGGACTTGTTGCTGTGAGCACGATGATTAATCATGGCTCCAAAATTACGCTGGACCTCAGACCAGGCCTGGCCAGTGGTTTTTACCATTGGGCCAGTAAACTCACAACTGGAAAAGTCTGGCGGTCTTGTGTTTTTAAATGAATTATACCTCACTGTGTAATATCTTTAAAAATAGAAAAAAAAGATGCTGTGCAAATCTTGACTTTGTTTTAGTCTGGCAAATATTCTGTTAAATTCTGCTGAGTATCGAAGAATACTTTTATCCGTTAGACAAATGAGTTTCTAAGTTTACATGAAAATTAAATTTATTGTATGTTAAACTGCATGGAAAGTTTTTTGCCAGAAAAATCTGGTACCCCCCTATCGCCTATACCGGTATTGTAAAAATACTCTCTGGTCTGAGAGTAGGCCCCTAACAGTTTTGAGCCCAGTAGTCTTGTGGATTTGAAGATCAAATCCGTGCTCTTAGAATGTGTATCATGATTTTTGAAAGTGGTACAAATTTGGCAAATCTGGTCACTAGTCTGACAAAAATGGTTTAAACTGAACAGACAGTGATTCGTTACTGGGATTGTCTCGTAACCCTTTGATGCGACCGTCGAGAGGATGGAAGGAAGGTTAGTACAGAACTATGCGGTTTGGAGCTATCGAACCTCATACTCATAGCATAGGTAATCATGTGTACAAAAGGTGACTGCTCTATATTCCGACATCCCTATGTTCCGACACCCCTATGTTCCGACAACTCAACCTGTATTTCGACACCCCTATGTTCCGACACCTCTATAGTCTATGTTCCGACACCCCTAAATGTTCCGAAAACCCAACCACACCTATGTTCCGACACCTCTAATCAATCATTAATGTTGTGTCCATTTTACTATTCCGTTGTCTGTCAACTTGTCCGTTAAAATAATTCAGTCGTATTCTTATTATTGCTTTCAGAGTAATAATGTGCGAAAATAACGTGTCGGAACATAGGGGTGTCGGAAAATAGGTGTGTAACCGTACAAAATCCTATTCGAAACTTTTTGCCCTCCACTTTTATGCACCTGCACTTCTCTTTTGAAAACGGATTTTGCCAAAATAAGGCTCTATGTGTTCTTTGTTTTCAAAGTGAGCTCGGTGGGGTCCAGAAAATCCACTCTGCAAACTGTGCAAAAATGATAAATTCTCACCCTTAATTCAGAATTGTCGCCATTCCAAAAATTATTTCACCTCCTGGAGAGGTACTTGGGTTGGGGATAGGGCCAAGAAGCGGAGGGAAACCAGCATATTGGCACTAGGGCCAGGGGGCTACGATTATCGCAACAACCTAATTGAATGAGACAACACCATGGCTAACCAATATGTCCATAGCAATTTTAAAAGTTTCAGATTTGCATCGACTGCATGCTCATCTTAAACGCCCCGCTTAAAAAAACATTATTTCCATTATTTACACCCCAAAATAAGGCTCTGCATCAAACATTTCAGAGAAATTTACAAATATGCCATTGATTATTCAATAATGTCATTGTCAGTGGTTCACCCATCACCGACCACGCCATTGATCCATACCACCACCAGGTGTGATACCTCTGCCAGTCTGCAGATTAAAAAAGTGAGACACTGACTCAGTGACTGGATAGATGAGACTGACCCGAGTGTTGTTTTGTGTACTGTAAGTCAGTGTAACGTTAGGACTGGGTTGCAATTTGTAGTGTGGTCAAGTCTGAAACTTTCATGCCCATGGCCGGGGAGCCATCCCGCCCAATAGAATGAAAGACTAATTAATGATACAAAATAGTATTGTCCGGAATCTGGGCAGACCTGCACAAATGATTTAAGGTGTGCGCGTTAAGCCATATAGAGCAAGTGGTCAACCAAAGTCAGGGTCGTGATTTGTCACCATTCCAACGTTTGTTTTGGATTTTCATCGAAATATAAGCTACCAACCTGAAAGACCATAACAATGTTGAATGTAGAGGCTTTCAAAGCCTGCAAGAAACCGCTCCCAAATTCTTGAATAAGGAGGAGAGAATTCACCCGGTACCGCCTTTTTTCACCACATACACAGGAGCGCTGCCATCTTTGGAGATTCCACCTGTTATTGTTCACTCGGACAAAACTACTTCATTTTAGGGGTGTCTATGATTAATTTGGATTGACGATTTCCAATAAACACTGTTAGAGGTCCATGGTCGTCAGAAATAAGTCTAGACTTTAATAAATTTAACTTCGTAAAATGTTAGATCAAATTATATTTCAGCGATAATGTTTAGATAAATATGAAAAGTGAAAAAAAAAGTAAAAAATAAAAAAAACTATTCGGGGTAAGGTTTGTTTCGCAACAATGAAATAAGACCGTACCCTCAAATAATGGATTCCTCCTTTCTCTTAGCGATAGGAATTTCCGACAATTGTCAATCAAAGCCAGGAAATGTCAGGTGGTCCACAAATCATAATAAACCACAGGGCGTTTCAAAACATAACAAACAATGCGGACTTGTAATTGAACTTTGATGAGGTGATGCAGGTAAGAATTGGTGTCGGCTTTCGGTATTTTTGTCAAACTATATTTGACTACTACTACTACTACGTTGATGAAAGGTTGATGAAGCTCTGATGAAGTTTTAACTTTAATATTATTATTATTAATAAATTTATATAGTGAATGTCAACTGGTCAAAGTCAAACTGAAATAAAGCATGGACTGATGCCAGTGAGTAGGGATGAGTTTGGTGTTCTGAAGTGAATTCAAGAACAATTTAATTTCCATTTATGTGTTGGTTTTTTTTACCGACATGACCCAAGAGTGTTAAATGGTTGAATAACTGCATCGTGGGTGTGTTGGTTTGTACACGTTACCCCTCCCACACCACACTAGGGTAGTCAGTAGTGGTGCAAGGACAGGTTTAGCTTAGTGCTTAGATGACTGTCAGGAGGATTCAGAACAGGCTCGGTTACTTGAGTTGTCCCTTCCTCTGATGGTACGGTGGCATAACTGGGGGGGTGGAAGGGGAAGGGGTGACCCCCCTCCCATCAGAAACTTTGCCCCCAACCCAAGTGAGATGGAAAAAATGCACGGACGAATTGTTCAATGCATGATTAAATAGAATACCTTCTAAATGTTGTCTTTGCCCTGCTTGCCCCCCTCTCAAACACTGATATTTCCTAAGTAATTTACATTACATTGCACTCCAACAGATTCATTCACACATTTTTGGGCAGAATATTAATAGTTTGTGTATTAGTGCGCATGCACAGAACGGCTTACCGCTATATTGATAGGCCTACTAGGTATCCTTTTCACGGTATTTGGTTTACAATCTACGGTTTACATCTAATATATTATACAAAGCCACTGTGATTTTCAGTAATTTTCACTCTAATTTAAAAAATAAATTCTGTTTCAGATTCAGTCATGGAAAGCCACACCCACAGATTTTCAATAGAGCACCAATGGGATGGCACGCCCATTGACCACAACCCGATCAAAGTAGCCATCTCAAGAGATCCAAGCAATGCCTCGTTTGTCATACTGCAGACAGAAGCACCCTTCTTTAATGACCCTGGTAGTCCACCACAAGGAGAGCCTAGTCAGCCGTACGATGGCCTTTGGGAATATGAAGGTATAGAAACTATGGCTATGCATTCTAACGTTTAGGGAGAAATGTTTAACCCTGAGTACTATAGGGTTACATGAGAATCAACCTGGATTTTTTTTTCTTCCCATTTTCGGTCTCAGATTTGGGTTCAGTCTTGGTCCAACCATGTTCAGTCTTGGTCACAGCAATTCAAGTATTCAATTCAGCAGTTCAAAAGTGACTCGCTGACACAAGGTGCAACATTTCAACTTTACTTCTGATGCAAAGTGGATTGTAAAATACGTACATACACACATACACATACATACATAAAGGCATTTTTATAGGGCCCCACAAAGATCGGAGCATCCCACCATGCCCACAGTTGAAACTTGTCCATGCAGAAAGCATATAAATAATGTGGTAAAAATAAATACAAGGGCCTTGGAGCCAAGACTAGTCCTAAGTGGGACCATAAAACAAGGATTAGTTCAAAACATGCCCAGACTTCAGATCTTAAGTCCATGTGCATCGCAAAAGAACAATGCAATCTAATAGTCTTCAGATAAGAATCAAGCATGGACACATTTACTTTTAATTGTGAAATATTATTTGATATATTTTGTTCTGGTATCAAATTTTAAAAAGTAATCTGTTAGCTTAGGAACTTTAGATTAGGGGTCTGTTCATTATGACTCTATTTTGTGTTTTATGTATTTCATCCTAATGCAGTTGTAGAGGCTTTCTTCCTTGGGGATAAAGATAGATATCTTGAGGTAGAGCTTTGTCCGTAAGTATTTCAGAAAATCAGCACAATCTTGATAATAATGTTATGTGACAACCCATGTAAAAGACATGTATAAGACACCAAATCACACAGAGCAGACATTTCAGTTGGCTTCACTTTTCATACAAATTTCACTCTTTTCGAGAAGTGTCTGATTTTGAAATAATCTTAGTTTTTTTCTGAGTCTTATCGAAACAAATCTAACGGGTAGCTCGGTTGACAAATTGTACAATGGTCTGACACTTCTGATATACATTTGTTGTATGTTAAAATGTTGATGTATTTTTATACTTCATATATTAGGCATGGCCAGCACTTAGTCCTTGTTCTGAATGGTGTCAGAAACTGTTACAAGGTAGGGTAGTAAATGGTTACAAATACATACATGTAGTACTCAGTGTGCCAATGGCTAATCATGGGAAGGGTTTAGGATTGGTAGTAAATGGTTACAATTTACAAATACATACATGTAGTACTCAGTGTGCCAATGAGTACTACATGTACATGTAGTACTCAGTGTGCCAATGGCTAATCATGGGAAGGGTTAAGGATTGGTCTTCACAAAATGATGTACCTAAGTTTACAGAGAAATGGCTGTTAACTGAGTGAGTGTTTTTGGTTGGCGGCAAGGTATGATGAGGACCACTGGATGCACATTATCTGCCCCCCCCCCCACACTCCCCTGCATATGGGCCTCAGCTAGCTGTTTTCATTAGACAGAAAAGGTTTGACCTTACAAAGCAAAGGATGATTGGGCAAGGGGTAGCCATGTGTGGACTCTGGTCATCGTATGCCTGCCTGGGCATGTATGCATGTTATACAGAATACACAGGTGGCTGGTTTTAAAATAGTCAAATGAGACAATGTATTATCAAACAAAATGAAGGTTATTCATGCCATTAAATTTAGAAGGGTGACCAGTTGTGACAATTACACAGAGTAGATGCCCAGTTTCCCACCATTTCTACATAAGGCATTGTTGTTAAATGTACACGCAGTTTAGTACAACATGTATAAGGTCCTCATTCTGTTGCATAGAACCTACTTTCTGAGATAGAAAGTATTTGTAATGAAGTGTGTTATGTGCAATTTGTGAAGGAGTTTTCAAACAATGCTTAATAACCAGCTTGAATTGTTTTAGTAATTTCTTTTTAAATACCAAGTAATAAACCACAAGGGAAATTGACAATTATTGTTGTTTTGGTTTACTCCTTGACAGACAAAATTGCCTCTTGATTTCCAGTCAACTATCACTGCCAACACATGGAAAGGGGTTGCCAAGATCCCAATGGAGTACTTTCCTCAGGCAGTGAAGAAATTTAATGCTTATGCAATCCATGGAAAGGGAACAAATAGAACATATGAGGCTTTGTATCATGTACCCAAGGACAAATTCACTAGCCCTGACTTGTAAGTTTATAGTTTTAGTTTCAGCTTAAACAAAATTGAAGAAAAGTGTGATGCCCAATGCCCAAAACAGGCTCTTCTTCATAATTGCATTCTTGAAAAACATTAAAATGGCATTAAAAGTGAAGACTATCGGAACTATGATATCAATGTGATACGATATCTTAATCATCTTTCTTGGCATTTTGATAAGCAAGAAACCCAGTTTTGAGTTTTTGAAGTGTCTGATTTTAGTAAGGAGCATCACAAATAAATGCAATATTATATCTAGTTGGGCTTGGGAAGAAAGTGGGCAGCAAGCGAGAACAGTTTAGGGAAAAAGTAACTCCTTGCCAATTTCCCTTCATATTTAGAGGGACAGGTGCTTCTAGAAAGAATTCTTGTAGCAATGAGGTTACACACCAATACTGTCATGAATGCAATTTTACTAACCTATTGATTCAAGAAATGACATGAAAAAGGCTATTTCAACTGTACCTTATCATTTATATTTTCAATTTATTATTTTGTTTTTAACAGCCACCGTTTGCAGTACTTTCAAGATATTGATTTCAAGGATATAATACCAGGAGATGCAAGGACTACAATATGGGATGGTGTAATGTAAAATAATTGGGTGTTGAACCTATTTCATGGTGCTGCTTATCATGGAGTTCGAGGCTGCACATGAATCTATGGGCCATTAGGAGTTATAAGCACAGAGGTCTGTGGTAAGCAGTGCCATGAACTTTGGCCTAGGTGTTACCTGAAGTCAGTATCATTAAACTGTTAATCAGAAAGCACTGCTAAGAAAATGTATTTGCTTTAAATAGCTAAATAAGTAAAGAAGCAGTGTACATCATATAGGATGCTTTAAATAGCTAAATAGCTAAATCAGTAAAGAAGCAGTGTACATCATATAGGATGGAGTTTTGTTTCTCTCTTTAAGCAAGATTTCAAGTGCTAAGCTGATGCCTGCACATTACATTTGTGAAATATCAGCTAATCAGTGTACACATCTAGTCCATGCAAGTTTACCTAGAGAATAAATGTACATGACAATGCATGAAGCTGATGAGAAAAACAACTACGAAGCACTTCAAACTAGAAATCTATAACAGTGTATAAACGATACATTTTCTTTTGTTAGTACAGTATTCTCTTCATTAAAAACTACAATAAAAAAAATGCTTTGTCATCAAACCACAGTTTCCAGTTCCAAATTGCTAAAAAATTGCTGAACTGGTTGCTATTTAATATAAGTGGTGTTGTGTCTTGAGAGGAAATCGTTCAATCTCAACTTGAAATCACACCCAACTTCACACATGCTTCATGTACATGTGACTATTGAATTATAAGAAAGGTCAGTTGGTCAACATTCTGAAGTTGGTTGAACAAAAAACAATACAACAAAAGTTACAATCTAAATATTCTTGTTATCTTCCTTTTTATAAAATGCATTTCCAAAGTTAATGCTTTTAAACAAATCTGTAGGCCTAAGGTTTCTATGGCAGCAAATTACTGTGGAAAGACAAAGTGGTTAAAGAAACAAAACCACCCACATGTTTAAACCCATATAGAGGCCTACAAGATTCAGTTGCAAGAAGTAGACAAGACTTGAAAAGTCTATTCAGCACAATCACTTATTTATACAGAGACTAACAATGCATTCTTGCCAGCTACATAATGTTGTTATTTATAATCAAAGATGGTTTTTTAAACAAAAATTCAATCTATTTGATTACTGGTAAATTCTTCAGAGTGTTCTCAATATAAAACTTAAGTTTAACAAAAATATTGTAAATTTCCAAGTATGGGCAGACCATCAACCGTATATTTACTGAACCGTACAGTAGTACACTGAGTTAGTTTTCAACCCTCATAAAAATTATTACAATAACAAATTTGTTTAAAAAAAATAATAATAATAACAACGTAAGTTGTGTTTGTGTTTATAATTAAAAGCTGGTTTATGAAGAAAAGAAAAGAAAAAAAAAACACCCCAAACCCCACTATTTTGTAAAATCATCAAAATGTTTTCAATATTTATAACATTTCTAAGATTATTGTCTGTAAATTTCCAAGTACGGGCAGACCATCAACAATACATACTGAGCCCTTTAATGTAGTACATGAGGCTCTTGAATGATCTTCCTCTGAAAAAAAAATATATATATATATCAGTAAAACTTCCATTAAAAAACCTTTGTCCAGTATTAAACAGCAGTTGGATTGATTTTTTTCCACTGGTTAAAACTAATAAAAACATTCCAAAATAATATGGATTTGCAGTATTTACATGTATGCCTGACCTTTCAATAAAGCATCCCAATGTCTAAACATATAATGGACATTTATACAACATTATGGTTTGCCCTCAACCTTTTCAGTGGACCAGTTAGTGGTTACATTGTAGCACGTGATTTCTGTGGTATACCAGCTTTTTCACTGGTTCTTATAATTACTAAGCTGTTCTTTTCAAACTCATTTGTATGAAACTTCACTTTAGTCCATAGAATTAGTTGTTTTACCCTTTAAGGTGTGTATTAACCACTGTTTACTCAGTACTTTCCCGAGCTCTGTGAAAAAATCCACAGGTACATCACTCAGGTGGGATTCAAACCCACAACCTTTCATTGCTAGAGCAAATGCCTAACCACCAGACCAACGAGCTAGCCCGATGGCTAGAGACAGTTTGAATCCTCAGCAGCGGGTACCGCAACAATATTAATTTTTGCATCAGGATAAAGAGTATAATTTGGTTTTTACCCTTACACTGATGTGTATTTTAGCACTGTATACTCGGTATTTTCCCCCCGAGTTCCATAAAAAAATAATAATAATAAAAATAAATAAATAAATCTATTCAACTCGACCATTTGAACAATCAGTACTTTACGTTTACATACGTGTAGTAGCAATTAACTATGCAGCTGGACCAGATGGACAGAATTTTAACTGGGCTAAATTTCATAAAGCTACTGAATGGTTGACTATGAGCTTAATCTGTAATTTGTATTTCAAACCATTGCAATCATTGGCTTTTTGTGAGCACAGAAAAAAATGCATGCTAAATTGTTGAAACTTACTGTAAGCATGAAAAGGCAAATCTACAGCAAATTCACAAGCTGACTGCCTAATTTTTTCGCTAATTTGAGACATATGCTTATGCTTTAGCAAATATTTCTGCTATAGTTAGCACAGAAATATGCTTACTTTAACCAAGGCTATGAAATAAGCCCTAGGTCCTTGATAGATAGATAGATAGATAGATAAAACGGTTTATTTATAAATAAAAAAAACCATCACAATCAGAAAATGTAATTAAAGTAGCATTTGGGCAGCAGACCACTGATCAACAAGCCCTAGGTTAGACTTGGAGATCACTAGGCCCAAAGTGTATTATAACAATATTAGTGTTGATGATTACTACAGAACTATGATAGCTGCAGAATTCATTCATTGATGCCCCTGTACGATAGCTGCAGAACCAAGTCATTCATTGATGCCCCTGTACAATAGCTGCAGAACCAAGTCATTCATTGATGCCCCTGTACGATAGCTGCAGAACCAAGTCATTCATTGATGCCCCTGTTTGATAGCTGCAGAACTGAATCATTCATTGATGCCCCTGTTTGATAGCTGCAGAACTAAGTCATTCATTGATGCCCCCATGATACCTGCAGAACTAAATCATTGATGCCCCTGTATGATAGCTGCAGAACTAATTTATTCATTGATGCCCCTGTATGATACCTGCAGAACTAATTCATTCATTGATGCCCCTGTATGATAGATGCAAAACTAATTCATTCATTGATGCCCTTTTGATAGCTGCAGAACCAAGTCATTCATTGATGCCCCTGTTTGAAAGCTGCAGAACTAAATCATTGATGCCCCTGTATGATAGCTGCAGAACTAATTTATTCATTGATGCCCCTGTATGATAGCTGCAGAACTAATTCATTGATGCTCGAATTCAATGAGCAGATGAGGAACTTAAATATTTTCCTTCTCATCTAAGAACTCTGCCTCCAGGGCACGATTAGGTCTCAATATGAACTCCTGATGACCACTTTCTTTAAGCTCGTCCAATGATGCAAGACAAACATCATGATCCAAGAGACTGGAGGGTATGACAGAGCGTCGCTGGTCAAGACGGATTGAGCGACGGACTGGGGTCACTAGCTTCAGTCGAGGAGTTGTGGCTGGTATGTGTTCTCCAATAGCCTTCCTGATTCTGTTACAAAGAAAATAACAAATTTTACAAGTGAATATAAAGGTTACTGTTCTGTCGCACTTGAAGCCACTGAATTTGTATTTCAAGTCTCTGGTGGCTCAAATGTTTGATTTCCAGTTAGGTCGAGAAATTGCTCTTAGAGAAGTTGTAATAAGATTCCTACTCTTGGCACTTGGCACTTTCTTGTTTTGTTTTGATCATTCTCTTCTTGGTTTGTTTTTAGTGGGGACAGCTTTTATTTGAACCAGGAACACAGTCTGTTCCTACTTAAAAGAGGTGATTATCCAAGTGCAAGTTGCCATCGCACACTCAATTAGGCCATCCTGCTTGGAAGTTGGAACCAAAAGATGTAGATTTCCCAAGAATAGTCCCTGGCCTTGAGATGGAATGTTCCACAAGTCCTAGTTTTGAGCTGCTCCCTTGGTACCCCATGGGTAATTCTTTATACAACCTTGGTATACACTATGATAATTTCTACCGATTAGAATGTTGATGATGGACAACTTTTGAGCACTGGCTCGAAAAAATAAATAAAATGTATTTTAGCACATTTCAGAAAAATTCCAGATGATGGTAATCATCAGACCTGGTTACATGTTTTATAAAAGCCAATGCAGAAACACAACAGATATGATTGCAATCATCAGACCCAGCAGGTAGAACTTGGAAACAGAGTGTCAAGATTGCTGTAAAAACCTAAATGAAAAAGGTAGTGTAAAAGTTGGTCACTTGACCACTTCACATTGGTAGTAACAAATATTTACCGTGCCTCCAGCACAGTATTGTTTTTATAACTTTCAGAGCTTCCAGAGTGATTTATTTATTTGTTTTATATTTTGAATATCACTATCATACTTGGGCTTATGTCATACTAAAACCCTGACTAAATAAAGTAAAGACAAGATATAATGTCACCGGGTTTCTTTGTTCTCTTTCGATAAATAATTATGGAATGTCTCACCGGTAATTCCCCCAAACCTTCAGCCCCAGCCCATAAGCCACGGCTGAAAATAGGCCATGGTATGCTGGAATCTCAGACTTGCCTTCCGTATGCCGTAAACATAAAACAACTTTGGTGGCAGAAAATCAATGTCTTGTAATCCTCGTTTTTACAACAAATGGCAAATGTTTGGAATCAAGGATTACACACACACAAACTGGAAAAGGGGCAATTTCGAGCATGAATTCCAGTACCCTTTGTCCCTCTTTGTACTGGGGAAAAGAAGTGTAGCACGGTAGGATCATGCCTATGTACATGTACATGTACGCTACATAATGGTTTGTCAAGGGATGTGTATACTTGTTAGCCAGTAAACTGACCAAAACAAAAAAAGGAACCTCATGAATGTCAACTGTAATATTTTACTTGTGTACACATTTCCGATGAACAGGCTGTGTATGAATTAGCACTTGCAGCTTGATCACCGTAATAACATGCATTGAAGCATGTGTTAAACTTGGCAAAAGTCACAGCTGCTAATTTGTACACAGCCTAAGGCTGATCAATTTGGATGTCCACATTCAAACCAGAGTTTCCAAAATGCCATCATGCACCTGACTAAAACCAACCTATCAAATAAAGGCGTTGATTCAGTCAGGCAGTACTTCAAAACAGATGACTGCAGCAGTTGCTCTGACAGAACAGGGCATGCCTCTGGTGTCATTACTTCATCAGTAGACAACAATGGCTGTTCTGGAGAGGCACCAGTCTGGTCTTGATGATCAGCAGGGCCGACTGGGTTTAAAAGCTCGATGACATACTGCTGCAGAGAGTCTTTCACGTCTTGTATTGGCTGTAAAGGTGAAAGGTAGGTGAGACAGATATGACAAGCAAAATGCTAAAAAATAAACAAAGTGTTGAAAGTGTGTCCAGACTTGAACCTAAACTACCTGAGTGGAATTAAAGCATGGAACCTTCCTGAATCCTCTGGGATCCTTCAGTATTAGGCCGTGTCCGAAACGGCAACTTCGGCTACAGCTAGAGCTAGATCAGCGCGTCTGCCAGTGTTGAAGAATAGGCAGACGCGCGCGATCTAGCCATAGCTGTAGGCGAAGTCGCCGTTTCGGACACGGCCTTATGTTAAACAAACACACAAAGTTATGGACATTGAAACAATTTACAAGTTCGGTCCAATGCTAAATACATGTATGGTTAATTTGCTTTTGCATTACCAAATCTATCAAAATTAAGCAAGACACCAAATTGAGGCGTCTCCCTTTTCTGGATAAACTAGCAGATTTTGGTCTCAGACATGTCAGACCCTCCACAGCTCTTGGAAAAAGAAGGGTTTACCTGTGCCTCTTCCTGGACAGCCCTCTCATAAATATTGATGATCTCATTTGCATTTTGCTCTTCTTGTTGTGCTACCGTGATTCTGCAGAGCCAGTACTTGGCACATGTGTGAATTGTTGGGACCTTGTCTACTAAACTGTTAAGCCATTCTGACACGTATTCTGTTGGACAATCCTGTTGATTTATAAAATAACATTTGTATAATTCAAGGGTAATTCAAGATCATGGAGTACTTGCTAAATCAAGGTGTATAGATATTTGTATGAACAGTTACAAAACTACATATCAAGTAAGTTATTGTCATTGAGCCAAGGACGGAAATCATTGCCCACACTTCTAATATCACCTCTGATTCCTATCAGGCGGCAATTTAGGACATGTTGGGCAGTTTGGACATCATCACAAATACAGTTCTCATTATCGTGGATTCTAATTTTATGCATGTAGCTAGCATATCGACCATAGCCAGATCGTATACGGTTCAGAAGAACCCAGCGCCCTCTATTGAGATCGTGACCAACAGGTTTTGGTAAAGGTACCGGAATATAGTTAAGGAGTTGGTGGTTTGTTTTATTCCAGCCTAAGCTCCAGGTTGATTGTGCCCAAGAATCAGGGGATGCAGTATCAGTTATTCCCTCTGATGAGGCACGAATTCGTGTTGACAGTGGCAGTCTTGTTTTCAGATGATTGATCATTGGTGGCGTTGTTAATACATGGTGGATGGTATGCGTTTCCTCGGTTGCGCGATCACGTACATGTTGCTTCAACAAGTTTTTATCTCTTCGGATGTCAACTGGTTCGATGCCAGAAACGATCAGCAATAGATCTGTTGGTGTAGCTTTTATGCAGCCACTAACAAGCCGTAAGCATATGTTAAAGGAGGCATCAAGTTTTTTGCAATGGTGGCTACGGCTCCAGACAGGGGAGCAGTATTCAGCAACAGAAAAGCAGAGTGCTAGTGCGGAAGTTCGTAGAGTTGTAAAATCAGCACCCCATTGATTACTGGCCAGTCACTTCGGGAGACTGCAACGGCTACTAGTTTTTGCAGTGTTGTTTAAATGCCAAAGTACTTAGGTGTTTTATCTAAGGGGATTTTCTCACCTTCAGTTTTGACACACAGTTTATAATTGGCAAGTCTGTTGGCCAAGTTAAATACACTGCAGATTGTTTTATTGGTGTTCATTTTCAGTTGTATTGTTTTTCATACTTTTGTAGCAAGTTTTGAAAAATATTGTTGTGTAACAAAAGCTTACGATTCAGTTAAGGTTCGGAAATTACATTCTAGTTGCCAAACTATTTATCGGATTGGACCGGCCATTCAGTTTTTGTCAATCCAAACACCGAAAACATTTTGCTGGTAATCTACGCTTGAAATGCTGTTTCCCTTGCACACTTGGACGACTACCAAAAAAAAACAATGTATGTAGTACCGAATCTATCACATCATAGTCACATGAATGGCAAGTTTGACATCACTTTGATTAATTACTCAAAAAAATGCATTTACACATGTATCATCAATATTTTGGTGTACAGGATGCTCATAAGAACTGTACTAGGAAGTAAACCACTCCGTTCTAGCCTATACATGTGTGTAGTTGCATGCACTATGAAGACATTTTGTATCTATAATAGTGCGCTACATTTAAGACAAGGTTCGGTTAATATGGGGAAAAGGGACTAGTCCGGTGGACCTCCTATTAATGAGAGTCGATTGTACATGTGTGTGTACATTAGTTGTAACTAAGTCCCTAAATTTTGTGCAAATGCTGATCAAGAATTCTGCGTTTCAAAGTTGCGTTTTCATGAGTTATTGTCAGAATCAGTCACATACAGACATCTAATGAAAAAGGCACTTCAGCTGAATACTCAATTTTGATGAGGAAAAAACTCTGCTCAGCAAAGCTCTGTTTAAATTGGCTAAAGAAGTTGACTCACCGACTGTAGCAGTGAAATACACTCATTCATTGTTGCATTTAAAGCAGTCATGACTTCATCCTGGTTGGACTCCGATGGTCCAGGGTCTAACTGCCACAGTGAAGGAGTACCTGTCTTGGCTGATTTAGCTGCTCGCTGACTGGCTATCTTACGTCTTCTCACATCAGCAGGTGTCTTCTTAAAGTTGAGAAGGTGGCTGTACCTTGATGGAGTCTTTCCTTTAGCTGCTAGCCAGCTCTCCAATCTATGTCTGTGTTGGCAATCACAACAGTCGAGGGTTTTAGATTGAAATGAATTTGTCATGGGATGAATAAGTTTATAGAGCCCCCAGTCAGTATAATTTGGATTTATGCCATCGAAGTAGGGAATTTTAGAGGGATAGCTACTGTTAATTTGTATGGTAGTGTACAGTAGCCTGCCACATTTTTACCCTTACCTTCACACTGAAATTTACTGTGATCATGTGTGCTGTGCTAAATGTATTGTGTACTGCTACTGTAGTCTGAGAAATATATTTTTTATATCTTGAGACACCATATTGTGCACTTTGCATGCTTTGTAGAATTATTAGTGAACGCTCATCCTGTTTTACTAGAGGACCGTTCCTCTTTCCTTCCCCCTCATACCACAGGTATTTATTTATTATATGTTTTGTTTAGCCTTTGAGAAAGACTCTTCCACAATGTAGGACAAAAACTTGAGGTTATTAACAATTTCTGCATTTAAATGATTTGTAACTTATGGCTGTACATTCCATTTTATGGTTAACCTGTTTGATACAGACCTCATATCCTTACTCCTGTCTTGCCATGGCTGTTTGGGTATTGATAAGTCATTACCCTGAGCTTCTCCATCCATCTTGGGTGACCCTTTAACAAGTTTCTGCAGCCTTGGGCTACATCTGGATGGTGTTGTTCTGGTAAAGCTCACAGCCTTATGTTTCCTGGACTGCTCTTGTTCTGTGGTGCCGTTTGACTTGTCTGACAAACATGTAGCCTCCCTCTTTTCTGCTACATTCATCCTGCTTGGCACACCAGTTGGGAGTGACTTGCCATCAGTCACCAAGCCCCAACCAAGACCTTGGGAGTAGTTTGACATCTGTTTTTGTTGACCATCGGGTGACTTAGATCCATGCATGTCTGTATCTCTCCTGTAAGTTCTACTTTTGAGAGATGATGTCGGAGTTTTGAACAAGTGCTTTTTGGGTGTAGGAAATGATGGCTTGCCAGAGCTGTGTGCAAGGTTAGTGTAGTTTGAATGCCTACTAGGTTGTGTAGTCTCTGCTGCAGGTGTGACATGTGTTTGCCTGTTGGACAAAGCATCTCTTTTCACTGCAGATGACAGCACAGTTGAGGAGTTTGTGACTTTCTTTACAGACTGTTGCTTTTTTGATCTCCAAAGTTCCAGTTTTTCCCTTGAAAAAAGAAAGTAATAATAAATTAAGGCAACAGTGTACATGCTATTGGCTATACAGGATAGAAAACATTAAGATGATTTTGGGGGATTACCTCATTGACATTTCTGGGATCATTTGTTTAACTGGCTCTTGTCTTGATGAATCGTATGAGTCAAACCTGGCATCTTTATTGGCCTTGGATCTTCCAGGAATACATGTAGAACCTCCCTGTGATGAATCTTGCTGTTTGTTCACACTGAAGTGAAAAACACAAACTCATTTAAACATTTTGAAAAGAATTGGTTGTGTTTCTCCATTTAAACATTGGCAACCAGTACTATACATGTCAACTCATCTGTCCATTTTGCTTTTGTGTTGCTGTTCATTGTATAATTTTTCTCTTTAGAGGTTTACAATCACCAGGGTTTGCCCTGTGAATCGTGGACAAGCTGAAGAATGAGTGCATTAAAGAAAACAATACATTGATTCTTTATGAAGATTTTTACCTCGTTGTCACAGACTCTTTCCTTAGAGATGTGGAAAAGTCTAATTTAGCTACAGACTGGGAATGTCTTTTTTTCAATGGTACTGTACTCGCACGATTTATTTGAGATTCTAGTCGTTGCATTTTGACAGATCTTGAGGTCTTTTCAGCTCTCTCCGATTTGCAAGCTTCTCCTGCATATACCTAAAATTTTAAATAAATAAAATAAATAAAAACAAATTGTAAGAAAAGATAAATATTCATCTTTTGCCAAAACTTAAGTATTAAAGCTTACATGTACATGTACATGACAAATAATTGAGAAAATAGAATTAGCTGATTGCAAACTGCTTACCAACCAAAAGGACCTAATCCAGGCCTCGAAATAACCCACGGCACCCACAGCAGTCGCTGTGGTGCCCTTTGCAAAGTTCCAATACACATGATTTACATTTTCCTCACAGAGTGCCCCTTACCAGAGGAAAATTGCCTTGCCCCTTCAATAGCGAAGTTCAAGGCCTGGGTATCAACATGATCAATGCAAAAATTAGTTAGTGTCCTGACATTTCGGCCCTAGCAAAGTCTTTCTCGAAGACAAATGACAACACAACACAGTAAACAGGCACACACTGGTGTACCAAAAGCAGTCAAGTGGAAAGAGATGACAGACATGACAGAGATGAAAGCACACAGAAAAAGCAGGGGATGAACAAAGAGAAGGATGACAAAGGGGAGGTTGGAGGAAGAGGCTGATTTGAACACAAGAGGTGGAGAACACAAAAGACAAAACCAATGATGGGAAGAGGGTGAAAAAGGGCCTAATTAATGAGTGAGGCAGACTAAGATGGGGGATATCTGTGGTAAAAGAGAGAAGGCAAAGACAAACAGTTATTAGTCATTTCCTGCTTGAATGTTCAGACCATGGGGTTGAATGGTCTGGAGGCGCCTTATCCGCAGTTTCTCCCTTCTCAGAAAAACAATTTCTCTGTGGTTTGCCCCACTACCCTGCAAAATCATGTCAAAAATGGAGGGATTTAAGTGATGACTTCTGGGTGTATCCTGCTTTTGTTACACCAGTATCGAGTTTATGTAGGTGTTGTACTGTTGCATTGTCATTTTAGCCTTTGAGAAAGACTCTGCTGGGGTCGAAACGTCAAGCCACTGACCAATTTTTCCAAAGAAGGTCTCCTTGTTCCAACATTTATGTTTTAGCTCCATCATACAAATGAAATGTAGGCCAAGTCCATCTCCATATCAAGCTGTTCCGTCCCAACTTGACAATTGTCCCAACTATAGTTGGGACTGGTCCCAACTTGAGGGTTAAAGTTGGGACGTCCCAACTATAGTTGGGATCGCCCATAGGACACTGTGATTGATCATGCGTGGATTACTGTGTGTGACCATATGGAGGTACATAGGACTACTGCAGATGCACAAGCTGATGAAATCGGCATTAATTATCAAGATTCTTTATTTCAAACCCGGGTCTCGGCTCTGTACAAACTCATGTCAAAACAGTTGATGATTGGGCTAGTTAGAGTCATTCGCGAGCCGGTGCCCAGGACAAAGTTTGGAATGATTGTAATATATCGCTCATAATGGACCGCTAACTCGGTGTATGTGTTTTTCATAGGGTTCTGACAGCGGCCTCATGCTCATGACGCTTCAGTCTCAAAGTACATGTCACTGCATGTGTAGGCCTATGCATTTAGTTTCCCTTCCCTCGGAAAACAAAATCTAATTTATCTCAAATATTCTCAAGGGAAAGTGGTCTTAATAACTTCACTATAATACTCACTATTATTACAGTGTATTATGTTTTAAGTTTATTCATGGGGTGTTTTAGTGTTTACTGCGACCCCAACTAGTTGGAACGTCCCAACTTTAACACTCAAGTTGGGACCAGTCGCCCATGTACATGTAGCTGGGACAATTGTCAAGTTGGGACGGAACAAAGCTACATACATCATGCACATCATGTATAAAGCATGTAGGGTGCAGCGTCCCCTAAAATATACTTGTTCAAAGTCTGGGAAATCGTATATTTTTTGTAGATGTTCCGATACAATCAAATGTATACCATGCAATCGTGGTACAGACAACCATAGCTGCACATTGTTTTTGCCTGCCAACATGAAAGTGAATGTTGTTTGCAGGGCTCAATCCTGCTTTTAACACTAGCCCGGGGTACATTGATTGGTACATTCCAAAATGGCCGCACTTAGCATGCTTAGTACATGTCGCAAAAAGTAATTCGGAGGAAGTTGAACATTTTGACTTGAAATATCTTTTGAAATTTTTATTTTCATATTTATCACCCAAAACACCAGGTCAAGCTATTTAAGGTACATGTAGGTGAACACATGATTAAGGTGGTTTAAACCGCCAACTCGCCTGGTAGGGAATGCGCCTTTCTTAATTTTTTTATCGGTGAGCTTTCAAGTTCAACCGGACGTGTGTGGCCAAGGATTTAGGTTTTCTGTTCCCTGGGGTCAATTTCACAAAGGAATAAAATCCATCGTAAGACAAATTGTCAGTATCACCATAGTGATTTACATTGTGACATCACACTTTACTAAGCAACTACGATTTATTTGCAGTTACGATCAATCTTAGCTCTTTGTGAAATCGGCCCCAGGTCACACAAGACTGACATGACAAGACAAGTGGAAGTGGGGCTAAGTCTGAGGATTGACAGTGACTCAACCCTTGCTATTTGTTTGTATGCTAAAAGTTTTAGCATCAGAGCAATAATTTGCTTTAGTAAAACTAGTGTAGTACTACTAGTTAGTAGTACACTACTACTATTACTACACAGTCTGTAGTGTCGGTGTATGAATCATGGAGGAAGAAAATTTTCTTCCTCCATGTATGAATGTACAGTACATGTATGATTGTAGGCTATAGTAGGTAGCACTAGCAGTACATTAACTCACTGAACTCGTGAACTGACGTGACGGTAGTACTATAATAAGTATAAACTAGTGTACATGTACTACAAATAATACAATACACAACAATAAGTCAATAGCTAATTTAATTATGTGAAAGTGACCTAATTTATTCGGTAAATGCTGAAAGTACATACCACTTTACATTATGCCGGGTCCGTGTCACGTCCTCAGTCAGCAGTCCGTCGAAACGAAAGCCATCTTTCTCATGCATGTCATGTTTGAGTTTGAGTGTCTTTTTTCGTCTGAATTTGGTGTGGATTAATTTTGTGTGTGCAACGGCGACCAATCACAAACTACTGAAAATTGACGATCAATAGGTGGCGCCCTTTATTTTTTCGCAAATATGTTTGTTGTTTGTTTGCTCGTACTGAAATAGTGATTACCTTGAATTAATAAGAGTCATGTGCCGAGAGTTTAATTAGACTTTCGTTTTACCTTAAGGATGATCGTAAAACATGAACTTCATTGATCAAAGTTTGCCTTCCTTCTTCCATGGTTTGATGCTGATTTATTTTCTCTTCTAAATCGACAGTGATACTTTACTTACTGGAGTTTGTGTTAGAACATAAAGTCGTAACAAATTATTGAATAACGTTAGCTCAACGAAAGGTAGGCAGCCAGGCAGTAGGTCCTTTTTTACTTATCGATAGATATGTTAGATAGAATTTATATTTTTATGTGTACTGCCAATCCAGTGTAGGACGTCATCGTCAGTGTGTATGTTCATGGAGGAACCTCCATGGTATGTTGCACTACCGTCACAATGTATGCAACGGAGTGATTAAAGCTAGCAGCAGTAGTAGTAGTTGCGATGATCGTAACCCTCCAAAAAAGGCTCCATCCTCCAGACATAGAGAAAGGACAGCAGACGGTTGCAGACCTTCGGGCGGATGGAGGGTTACGATCATCGCAACTAGCAATAGCATTAAGCATCCTCAGCGGCGTAGCCGTAGCCACACGGTGCACGGGGGGGGGGGGGGGG
>CM021530.1:170034-190843 GCA_010994315.2 Pisaster ochraceus
CCCCCCCCAAGAAAAAGTCGTGCCCACAGAAAAAAGAAAGTATAAAGAATGAAAACAAAACATTACAAAGTTATATCCTATTCCTATCCTGAATACAAGTTTTTTAGTTGTAGGGCTTCTTTTACAACAGTGCAACAACACAAATAATTGTATACTATTCCTAAGCCATTAATTATTACTGTTTAACTATTGCGGTGGGAGTTGTTGCCCTTGTATCAGGAAGTGCGCGTGCGTCCACGCGCTGATCAATGCAGGGCATGCAGCGCGCGCTGATCAATGCAATGCATGCAGCGCGGAATGAAAATGGGTAAGTTTGTTCATCATTTTCTTTTCCGTCATCGTTACTGTCTAGTTACTTACAGTAAATGAGTTGTTATAAACACAAAATAGACATGATAGAGAGGGGCCCGGGGCTGGGCATAATGCTGATCATTAATGCTGAATAGACATTTCTGGCTAAACAAAATGCCAAGAACGATTGTGGCCCCCTGCAGCGTCCCCTTCCAAAAGCATGACCCCACCACTGACAAGCCCATTCCCCCACTTAAAAGCAATGCCCCCCCCCTGTGCCCCCCACGGAAAAAGTCCTGGCTACACTGCTGAACATCCTGCTAATGGAAACATCACAATCGCACTAATTGTTTTTATAGAAGTCTGAAGACAAATCATGAAATAAAATGTATGAATTGAAAGATTGTAGTTTTGTATTGTATAATGTAGGTTAGACCTTGCTTAGTTATGAACACACAGTTTTAAATTTTTTAATTTAACTAACTATTTTGGTGTTAATATTGCGTACTCCCTAGAACTATGCAGTTCGGATGTCAGACAACTTGTCCGTTTGACAACTCGACAGTCTGACAACTCGACGGGTCAGACAACTTGTCCGTTTGACAACTCGACAGTCTGACAACTCGACAGGTCAGACAACTCGTCCAGTTGGACAACTCGACGGCTGGTTCGCTCAACTGTCAGACAAGTCGACTTTTGATCAGACAACTCCACAGATGGAGTTCAAATCATTCTGGCAAAAGGAGGATTTGCGTGACAGCTAGCAGCTAGCTGTCCGCACGGCCCGGCCGCCTGGCATGGGGGACGAACATACCGTGGGGGACAAACGCAAAGATGGCGAGCGTGCATTGGAGTGATTTGCGTGCCGGGCCTTGGGGCGGGGCGGAACTCTACAATGAGCGGGGGACACACCTAACAGGCAAAGATGGTGGGCATGCACGGCCACAATATAAGGGAAAATAATGACAGAATGAGAACGCTGAAAGGGGACTTCTTTAGAAAAAAAGTGCAAACAGAAACTAAAGTTTTAATTGGCCAGAAGTGCCTCCTACAAAAAGGTACCTATAGTTTCAGCAATGTGACTGAGGGCTATTGGCGGCCGGAGGCAGGATATTGGGAGATTGGGCAAAGCATGACTCGAACAATGTTTTGTGCAATTCCAATCCATTGGCAGACTCATTTAATTTAATATTGTGTATTTCGAATTTAAATAAATTTAGCTCTTTATTACCCAGTAGTTTTCTTTTTGTAGGGTTGTGCTAGTGAAGAAGTGTATATGCAAGTGCTTGAGATGGAGTTGAATTCCCAATGATTCCTGTTATGAACCTTTCTCTGGATCCCTCCACATGATCTTTTGCTTTCCCTTTTCACTATAAATATGTTTCTATGTTTACAAAACTATCATTTTATATAAAACCAGATGGAGAACAAAATCGAGCAATTGACTATTATAATGCTATTAGTATTCTGTTCATTACAAGTGAAAAGTGTGTTGGCGTGTAGTTTACAAAAGTAACTTTATCTTTATTGTAAATTCAATGAAAAACGTAGAAAACTTTGGCAACTTTTTATCAGAGACCAACTGAAATACAGGATTTATAAATACAAGAAATGTAAATGAAAATGTAAACATTGTCAGAAATGGAGATGCATTCCATTTTCGCGGTCGAAACCAATAACTGTTTAGGTCAATGACCAGTGATTAGCCAATGGCAAGTTGATCGATACAGTTATTGGTTACGACCGTGAAAACGCACCCCATTCACCTGTGGACTTGTCTTGGCGCTCCGTCGAGTTGTCTCATTGGCGAGTTGTAAAACTGTCGAGTTGTCCGACTGGACGAGTTGTCTGACCCGTCGAGTTGTCAGACTGTCGAGTTGTCAAACGGACGAGTTGTCTGAACTCCAGTTAGTTCCGCGAACTGCATAGTTCTAGGAGTAAATATTGAGTACCCAGATCTCGGACAAATGTAAAATGTTACTAACAATAACATACGCTCGCATACATGTCTTATGTTTACTTGTTATGCTCGTGCAGACTGCTGGACTGTCTGTCTGCCACTGACAGCCATATATTTTGAGCAAAATTGTCGTCATTAGTGCAGAGTGCTTTTTTGAAAGGAAAAATGACAAGTGCTTGTACAATTTTAAGTGTCCTGTCCAGAACTCCAGGCCAACACTTGCTGAATACAAGCCTACAGCAAAAATAATGTTAGAAATAAAATTAGGAAGGGGAAAATCCAACTTCAAATTTGTTCATACAAAAAGAAGCAGGCATGATGGTTCATGATATTCATAACCCTCAGTCCTCACAACAATCAAACAGGTTATGGTTATCGTAGGCCACCTTGTTGGGCTGTTATGGCTCTCTATTATTATTAACATCGGTTTTATCATAATGGTAACTATGATAAAAACGATGTTAAAAGAGGGAAAGCCATAATAGCCCAACAAGGTGGGCTACGATTATCGCACTAGTTGCCACAATAGTAAAACACTAAATCCTTTGACCGTCGAAGACCGGCCAAGAGCTTTGATTATCGTAACTACAATCCTCAATGGGCACCTCAATGTAGGGAATGGAAATTTGTCCCAAATAGGAATCTGTTTAAAAACAATGTTTGTAACAACAGAAAAGTGTAATAAAAAGGTAAACCTAAAATAAAATTCAAATTTTTGTAACAAAAATTGTTCTTTTTCCCAGAGTTGAGACATGTAAATTTAATACCATCACAGACGGATGAACAAGAATCTTACGCGAGACGCCGGGAATAGTGTTATGTGAGTTTATTTTAATCAAAAGTTTTGTTTGTTCAAGAATGACCTAATTCTACTAACAGGTAAAATCTCTTCAAAAATCTCAATTTTTAACATTTATTTTGTGTGATTGCTAATTTAACCAAATAGCACACTGTTTTGCCTTTTTTGCATGATCCTACACATGTTGTAGATTTTCCTTCTTCCATGCCCTTGGTCTTACTTGAAACCAACCCCACTAATTCTTTGACTAGATTTTTAATATCTGAGTAAAAAGAAATTGGTCCTAGTGAGTGAAAAGTTGGAGGTCAGACATTAAAGAGTTTTTTTGTAAGATCTCTTTTTAATGTCTATGGCATGATTGCCTGCTGTGCTAAAACCTTTCATAGTTGTTTGTGATGTTGAAGTTGATAACAGGGTTGACAATGACATCTATTTCAACAGTTCATAAACAGTGTTGGTGGGAAAAGAACTAAGTAGTCTCCCGAATTTCCAAAATCTACTCCGGCAGCAAAGTATATACACAGTGCTACCGCAAACCGAATGTACACTCTAGCATGCTATTTAAAATTTAACTTTTGCCAGAAGGAGTATGCCTGTTAATTTTACTAATTTTGTTTCTTCAAAACTGTTTCTCTTTGCATGTTTCTTGAGTGGCTATATTTTACAATTTTGTCGCAAGTCCTATTTTTGTTTTGCTTTGTAAAATTCATTGTCCTGCATGTACAGTATCTATCAAATTTGTATAAGTTCAAACTTAACTAGCTCATTAAAAACTGCAATGTTTTAGACATTTGCACGCATCTATATTTTTTTTGCATGCTTTCACTGGACAGCATTGCTAAGCACTGAAAGTATTTACTTTTTACTTTTGTAGTTTTTGCTAGACTATTGGCATTTACTTCATTTTGTAAGAATCAATTGATACTAAATGCATCAGATTTGGAGTATCTAATTTTCTGGGTCTGGGCAAACTTGAAAAGGGGGAGCAAAATACTAGGATGCAAAGATGACAGCATTGATATAAATCGGCAGGAAAACAGGAAAAGAAAGGGGCCTATTTGTACAGAGAAAGGAGTGTCAGAAATAAAAATGCAATCAGCTGTACAACTTAAGGACATGTCCAACCACGTTCAGGGTCAGAATCATTACTGCAGTGCATTTTCTACTTCCATGATTTAACCAATGCTGTTATGGTTTGCTTCTTGTGTACCTGTCACTCTGTACATACCCTATACCTAAATCATTTGTGTAAATCAATGATGAATGAGAAACACATTGTACAGTTTACACAGAGGATTGTCTAAGTTTGTTTGTGTCTGTGTCTTTTCTCTTTTGCACCCTCTGAAAAATAACTCTTACTAATAATTCTGCTGTTATTCAACACAGTTGGTTCTTTTGGTTTGGGTGAATTTCATCACTACAGCAGAGCTTTTTGTTTACACTTAATAAAACACACAGCTGATTGCATGCAGCCAGCGAGCCCTTCCTAATAGCTATGAGCTACACTTTGCTTAATTCTCACCCTGATGGTGATGATGAACAGAACCAACATGACCAAGGAGTTGATTCGTCAGTGTAAGTTGAGTTTACATCATGTACGTATGTAAGCATGAAACAGCATAGTAGTGCATGAATACCTAAATTAGCTATGAAATGGCGTAGTAGTGCATGAAGTTTTAAATTACATGTAGCTATGAAATGGTGTTTGCAACCATGCCTGCACTGCAATTGTACCCCCTCCCCCCCCCCACTCACCTCACTCCCAAAGGGGGGGGGGGCAAATCATAGTTTGTATATTCTATCTTTTGAGCTTTGATTCTTGGTGAAGGGCATTTAATAATTAAAATGCATTTTTTTTATCTTTGATAAGAAAATATATGTATCAAAAGCACTCTAAGATTATCAGAATCATGTACATAAAGGAAAAAACTGCACATTACTAAACATTGTGTGAATGTTGATCAGATAGGGGTACAAGGAACATGTGCACATTACTAAACATGTGTACTGTTTCACTTCAGGGTTTTATCAAGTATTTGGGAACAAGGTGTCTACATTTGCAGTAAATTGAGTGTTCCGATTCAATAACTCATTGTGTAAGCGGCCATTCAGAGTTAACAGATTTAAAATTTCACGTTTGGTTTTAGAAAATGTGGGTAGATTGATCAAAGATAATAATTGAATTCTAAGCTATCTTTACCGAAAAAAAAACCAAACAAACAAAACATTACATTGAAAGTTGTTGTGGGTGAATAGAACGTATACAAGAGTTAAAATTTTAAAACAGATAATTCAGAATACCCCCAAAGAAGTGAGCTTTCAAATCTAAACAGGGTGATCCAATGACACCAAATTCACCTCTTTTTTCTTTTACATTGATCTTCCTACCTGAAAAAGAGAGAGAGAATGACACCTATCTCGATGATCAAACTACATCTTCAAACTAAAACATTTACTAAACAATTTTGATTAAAAATTCAATTCTTTCCCTCCATCAGTTGGCTTGAATTACACAACCGTACAATGGAACGTGAGAGATTGATTGATAAGCCAAACACTAGCCGCAGGTATGGTCGGTCATCCATGACTGATGATGATGATATTCTAGACATCACCACGGATTCGGATGGATCCTTCTTGGACACTATCTCCACACCTGCTGGCAAGATCAGCAGAGGGAGTGCAGCAGACTGTGGTCAGTGGAAGAGAATTCATAATGGCAGGGTCATGGTTATGAGATGAAGGAACAAGCCGAAGGCTAGGTCCTTCATCTCATGGCAACGACCCTGCAAGGTTTTAAACTGTCATTTAAGACACTAATCTTTTATTTCCATTCGTATATGTCCTTTTTTTTGGAAAGCGTATTAATGTAAGAAAAATTGCAAAACTTTTCTGTTTTGTAGGCCTAAATTGTTTATGTCCTCTGGCTCCATTTCGCAAAGTGTCAAATTGGGTGCGACGCTCAACATTTGTATGTGCGCTTGCGTGCTAATAGATTCTACATTGAGATTGGTATGTATTGATTGGGAGAAATCATGTCAAAGATTGAGCCAACAGTATGACTGCGTGAACATGTCCAGGATTACCATTTATGTCTATGCTCCATACAATGTTTAGATGATCAATGAGAGAGCCAAACATTTCATAAATTATAGTAAGATATTGAATGGTTTAATACTGAATAAAGTTTAACAACTTCCTCAAACAAATATTTTGGAAGAGTTGGGACTGTTGGAGTTTTATTCAATCAAAATCAAGAATAAACAGGGTTTAGTTTTGCGTGTGATTACCAAAATTACTCCCTAATTTGACATGATATTCTAATTTTTTTCACAGATTCCTTTGACGGGCTTGGAATTTCCGGTCAATATGATGACTTCCATACCATCGACTGGGCCAGGGATATGCAGCGATATCGTAAAGAGTTCAAGTTTGTCAATCGGAGGCAGAGTGAATCGATTGGTGGTAGAATCAGAGCTGCATTCTATGCTGGGTCAGCATGGTTTGTTGTACTGCTTGTAGGAATTATTACTGGTATGTTAATAGACCCTGCACAAATTTTTCCCTTATTAATACATGTAAATAAGAATGAACATTTTGGGTGTGTGTGGGAATTGCCAGAGATGAGCTGACTTGATTGCCACAGTGCAGATGACATTTAGCATTCCTGATCTAAATTTCCAATGTAGGATTGTTCGCTGGCATCATTGACATTGGTGCAACCTGGCTAAGTGACCTCAAGTTCGGTCTGTGCCGTGATGCATTTTGGTTGAACTGGGAGCAGTGTTGCTGGGCGCAGAACACCACACAGTTTGGAGACCTCAACGACATTACCTGCCAATCATGGTACCAGTGGTATGAACTGTTAGGCTTTGAGAAGCAGAGCGCAGGCACTTATGTTGTTTCTTACTCCGTCTTTGTCGTCACATCACTTCTTATGTCTGCCTTTGCTGTGTTGTTGGTGTTAGTGTTTGCACCATATGCATGTGGCTCAGGCATTCCAGAGGTAGGTTTTTATCACAAGGGTTTTGAGGCTTTCACAAGGGGCTATTATCACCAAGTTGTTTACCACTAGTCAAATTTTGTGCTTTCTATAGCACAAAATGTTGTGCTTCACTAAACTGTAACAAACATATTCAGTGGGGCAAAAAGCAAATCATTTTGGATGCTTTCTATCTTTTAGCATTTTATAAAGGAGTTATTGCTTTCAAATACACCTGCATGAACACCAAGTAAGGAAAGCCAGTGCACTGTGAGCATGAGTGACTCGTACATTAAATTCAATTCAGTTCAATTCAATTCAGCTTTTTTTATTTCATCACAGTTTATAAGTAAAAAGTGAAAACAAAAATTCCTGGTGTGCACTAAAACGTTCAAGTTCAGTACTGACTGAAAGACAAATTACTACAAATGACAAACAATTCAATACTACGTATTGCAGGCTGGCATAGCGTCTCAATCTTTCATAATCAATTGGACATTATGAGGTTGTTTATTATTTGATGTTTATTATTTTCCATCAGATTAAAACCATTCTTAGTGGTTTCATCATGAGGGGCTTCCTGGGCAAGTGGACGCTACTCATCAAAAGCATCACTATGGTCCTTGTGGTTGGGGCGGGGCTTAGTCTAGGGAAGGAGGGTCCACTAGTCCACTTGGCCTGTTGCTGTGGTAACCTGATTGCCCATATGATTCCTAAATATGCCAAGAATGAGGCCAAAAAGAGAGAGGTAATTACAGGGAGGATTTCAGACTGTCATCTCATTTCAGACTTGTTGTCTGCTTGGTGAAAAAAGTAGCCATTTCTCTAGTATTGTACACTTGCCACGTAATGTCGCTGAATTCTGTGACTCCTAGTGTTGCAAAAAGGTCATTCAACTTACTTAACTACAATTTGGATTTCACCCTTGTAAAATATGAAATGTGAAATGTGAAATATTTAAATTCTAAGTTGTAAATAACACAAAGTTGGTAGACGCTACTCAGAATTTCAACTCTGCCTCATTCTAACAAAATCTATAATGATGATGGTAGCTCAACACTAAAACTGTTGATTATGGTGGTATAGCTGGTACGTAAAACAGTTTTCTAGTGCAGTCTTCAGTCCATAAGAATCAAACAAAATGTGCATTTAGATATTGAAGGGTTGGGAATGGTCAGGGGCTCCATATGGCTCTGAATAGGTGGTGATGGGTAATGATTAACAATCTAAGATTTGAGGGTTGCACTGTGAAAATCTCTGAATAGGTGGTGATGGGTAATGACTAACAATCTAAGATTTGAGGGTTGCACTGTGAAAATCTCTGGATTTTTTGGATTCTCTTTGGATTTTAGTTGGTCTGAAAAGAGACTGTTGGAGCAATTTAGTATTGTGTAATCAGTATGTCCTGTCTAGGTGTAATTTAAAAACCTGCAGTTTGTTTCAATTTAAATCCAAATGTAGAAGATATTTGTCATGAGTGTATGCCAGTGAAAGCACCTGTTTGATTAAAATGACTGATTGGATTTCATTCTTAGATGTTATCTGCAGCATCTGCAGCTGGTGTTTCGGTAGCGTTTGGCGCTCCAATCGGCGGGGTTTTATTCAGTTTGGAAGAGGTATGTAGTCATAGCGGACTCTAGTGTAGTGTGCAGTTTACCATTACTGATATCAAAGCAGGCCTGTGTTTTTTTCATATCCCTTCTGTTGCTGTCAAAATTTCTTGAAAGATGTGTATTGACCATGAAGGGAAGAACCCATTTGTGTGCAAACCTCTTGTTTATTATTGGTGATGTACATATAGAGTCTGTAAAATCTGTAAATCCTCTGAGTATAAAAATGCCCTGAAAGTTCAGTTGGTTTCACTCTCGACCAAAAGGCAACAGCCAAACAGCTTTTTATTTTATTTTTTGCAATCACACCACTTTCCAATTTATGCCCTTGGGGTCATTTGAGTTGGGCAGTCTCTGACAGAAGTGAAAAGAAGGTTGTTTATTGCCTCATCTTGAGTGCCTTTAGCATTTGTACAAAGCTTTGCGTGTCATTGTTTATCTTCATTTGAATTCTAGGATGGCAGCATGATGCAAAAGGTCCATTTTCAAATCAATTTAAAATCATGAGAATAATTTACTCAATTAGGGACCAGAGTTAGTGACAAGTCAGCTGCTCATTGTACTATTTGATAGCGGCTGTAGTGGATGAGTTGACGCATCAACCTGTTCAGTTCCTTTTTGGCAGAAATTCATCAAAAGCATTGAATTTGCATTTATTCTAGATTAGTTACTACTTTCCTCTGAAGACTCTGTGGAGATCTTTCTTCTGTGCAATGGTCGCGGCCTTCGTCTTACAAGCAATCAACCCGTTCGGTAACGACCACGCCGTCAGGTTCTACGTCGAGTATAACACACCCTGGTTTTTCTTTGAAATCATTCCATTCATTCTGCTTGGAATATTTGGGGTGAGTTTTTTTAAAGGATTGACTTGTGGGTGAATTTTATTGAATAAAGTTGACAGAAGTTTGTTTCGCACCATGAAAATATTAATAATCTCTTATGAGTGTATGTGATTTTAGGTTGCATGTTGATACGGTTTTAGTATGTGAGATAACTACATGTGATGCACTCAACCAGGCTTTCATTAGAAAAGTGAATGGTAAAGTTTGAATTACACACAAAGTTATGCCAGCCACAGACTAACCAATGTCTAAACAAGCACTACGTGTAGAACCACTGCACATACAACCAATGCATAACAAGCAAGGTGCATAAAAACAATAACCAATGCCAGACATATGGTGCATTGACGAACCCCCAAGATAACTTTCTCAAAGGTTAAAAGTTAGAGGTCACTGTAAACTCGATTGAAAAGACTTCTACTTTCACAGGGACTTTACGGAGTGGTATTCAACAAGCTGAACTTAAAATGGAGTAAGTTACGCATGACGTCCAAGCTAGGATTTTATCCAATAACAGAGGTGAGATTACTGTTTTAAGACTTGGTTATTGTTAAAGGAAAAGAATAACACAGACTTTGTGTTCCTAGTCTGAAGAAGGGTATGTTTCTGGCTTAGTCTTGGCAGTGTGATTGCATGTTTTCTGTATCTGATAAGTGCATATTTAGCAAGCATACTCTAAATGAGCATTTATAAGTAGTGTCCTGGATAATTTAAATGCTTTTGTCTTGTCACAAATTGTGATCTAGGGCATTGAATTCAAGCTCTTGTGGCAGTGTCACAACCACAGTGTGGGTTCGAATTCCAGTTATGACACTTAAAATACATGTACTGTTGTTGATATTAGAAAAAACACCCTGAAAAGTACTGGTTAATCATGGTTTCTTGTTTTGGTGGTTGATCAAGCAGGTGTATAAAGCATTTTGAGTTGGCCCATCAAATTAAATTTGAAAACAAAATAGGTTCAATGGAATTTGAGCACTTCTTCTGTTTGATTGCTCAGGTGTTACTGGTTACTTTGGCAACAGCTCTTCTGAGTTATCCCAACCCGTACTCCAGACTAAATACAAGCCAGCTGATAGCTGCTCTGTTTAAAGAGTGTGGCCCACAAGATGCTATTGGTTTCTGGTAAGACGCTTAACGCTATTCTACTTTCTTAATTTAGTCATGCTACTGGAGTATGAAGTTTAATCCTCCTTTTCTTGGTAACAAATTCAAATGAGTTGACCAGCCATTTGAAACCATTCAACTGCACTGGCTGGGAATGGTGGCACAACAGTACTCAGAACTAAACCATGTACATGTGTGTACTGTGTAGATGCATTCACAACATGAAAGTGGAACTACATTCATCTTCCAACATAAATCTAATCTAATCTAATTGAATTTGAACATTCAAGTATTTTGAAAGCTTTTTTGTTCTTAATTCTGTCAGTGATTACAACCGGACATATGCAAGAGTGGATCAGCGATGGTACCCATCAGCAGTAGCTCAAGAAGGGTTAATTTCTGCATTATGGCAATTACCACTAGCCATGGTCCTACAGGGAGTTCTCACCATCATCACCTTTGGAATGAAGGTACATGTAAAGGCTGGTAAAGTTTGGGTTGTATGTGCTGGAGGTGCATGCACACATCACAAATCTTGAATGTGACCTTCATGCTTCTACAGAATGACAATTCTGTACACAGAATATACGCCTGTATACAGAAACATGCTCTTAAATTTCCTACTTTACCTAAGATTGAAGGTTTTCAAAACTTATTCATGGAATATGCTTTTAAATTCACCTCTAACCTCTCTGTGAATTTTGACACCATAGGTTCCAGCAGGTTTGTTTATTCCTACCATGGCAGTGGGTGCAATAGGAGGACGTATGCTTGGTATAGCAATGGAGCAGTTAGCTGTGTGAGTAAAACCAGACGTACCAGGAGACACCATCGACAACTCAATGCACAAATTTTCACACAAAATTAACAAAGTATTGATTAGATTGAATGGTTTCGGTCAAACCAAATTCAGAAGTGGCAGGTAGTTGCGGTAAACTTAAATTGGAAATGTTTGTATTCATGATGCCCATGACAACCACTGATCACAACTGTAGACACAAACATTGTGGTTCAGATAGATTGTTATTGTTGTAGCATGGTAGAGGGCTGTCTTTGGTCTGCTCTGGGATAGACGTTTCTTCAAACGTATAGGCCCAGCAGAAATATCCAGCATTGGTCTATTCTAATTTCTGAAAGCTATGCACGGAAACGCACTTCACGGACTATGTATTAAGGACAGTATACTCAAAATATGACACAGGAAGGACTGTGCCGTGTGAGTCAGTCATGGAAGCAAAACAAATTAAACTTTTCATGGTGAAAGTTGATCCTCATAAACCATTGTAGGTGAGGGATTCAATTATCATGGCTTTCTATTGGTTTTCTGATATGCTTCAGGTACCATCCAGACCTATGGATATTTACAGGGTGTTTTTATGATGGTAAATGTATCACACCAGGACTGTATGCTATGGTAGGGGCGGCTGCTACACTGGGCGGAGTCACACGTATGACTAGTAAGTTATATACATGTTTCCCAAAATGCACTCTGCACCAAATGTTATTGCCAGTGAACGATCCCTTGTTTAACAAAACTAAGTGTAACACAAATTGTATCAATTGCTACTCTAAACAAAAAATCAATTTTAGCATTTCGTTTGCACAAAATATGTTCAGTCAAAATTTTTTGCTATGTCAAATTGCTGGATGAAATTGTTCTAAGATTACAAATATTGAAAGGCAATGGTCACATTGTGCCATATTTGTTGAAATTGGAGCAAAAACAAAAGAGGCTGACCTCAAATAATTGCCAATTGTTGAGCATTTTAAAATTAAGTATCAAGGCACTTCAAACTATTGCTACCCTGTTCATCCATTCTTAAGTAATCCTGAAACCATCTCAACTCCTGAGGAGTATGCAGCACCAACATCAAACATTCACTTCAACAATCTGTACCCTTGCAGGTAGTCCCACTACCTTGTGTGATAAGAAATAGTGCTCTTGCCCAAGGACACAAGTGCCATAACTGGGATTAGAACCCCATACTCAAATGATTCAGTCGCCAGAGCTTGAGTCTGATGCTAGACCTCAGCCACTATTTGCTATCTATGTATCTCTGTAACTTTTTTCTTTCTAGTTTCCCTTGTTGTCATCATGTTTGAGCTAACAGGAGGATTGACCTACATTGTACCATTGATGATTGCCTGCATGGTCAGTAAATGGGTTGCTGATGCGTTTGGCAAGGACGGAATGTATCCTTTGCAATGTGATTTAACACATCATTCTTTGAGTCTTTGCACAACATGTCTGACAAGCAAATCAGGCAAAACCTCTTATAAACAAAGAACAAGGTTGGTGTTCTTAAAGCTCACTGAAGCTCAAGTTCATATTAATGCCAGTTCTTCAGAGATATGTTTCCATCTGAAACACTGTCAAGGTCAAGACAATAATACTTGAAGACTCTGAAAACGCTGGCAGCTGTTTCAATTGCCACAATCTAAATAAGTACATGAAGGAACTATCCCTAACAGAAAATAAGCTGTTTGTGATTGTTTTCTATAAATTATGACCAAGGAGTCGGATAGTAAAGTTTTGACATGTTGGTTGGATGCTTCTTTGTTTAAAACTAGAAGCAAATAACCTACTCTTCCAAAAGACTGTGATGCAGTGAGCATGAAAAAAAAATCAGGTTAATGTATTTGTTCCACTAGAAATGTTTGTGAGAAGTGGATAAATATTACGAGGGAACTAAATTGCACCAACAAGTGATATTTTGTTATTTTGTTAACTGTATTAAATCTATAACTGGTACTCAGCTATGATGGTCACATACATTTGAATGGTTACCCGTTCTTGGACAGTAAACGGGAGTTTATGCACACGACGTTGGTATCCGATGTTATGAGCCCCAGGTAAGGTTCTGTTTTTTAAAATTGTTTGGAAAGAAAAGGAACACATTTTCTTAATATAATTAAGATATTCAAATTAAGATGTTTACAAAAGAGCCACACAGGCTGGACTTTCTTCAGGCACAACTTGTACACATTTCAACTCAATTCAATGCAATTGCACATTCTTTTCCAAACGTAAATGACAAAAGCAAGTGCTAACAGATAAGTGATATTAATATAACCAGAAAACCACATGGAGGCAAGGCCCAGTGGCTTGCCTTTGAAAATTTATGAAAAGGAAATACAGAGCACCATTTAAAAAAAGTCTAATCCCAGGACTGTCTAAGGTGACACGGTCTGAAGATGTTTTGGTTTGGCTAGAACAAACAAAAACACTTGTTGCGATAATCAAAATAAACAGTGATGATTTTGAGGGTCTTTGAATTATATTTTCTCCTCTGCTTTTTGGTTTTGTTTTGTCTTTAAAAATGCCATATGTTGGTTGGTTACGACCTTGTACTCGGTAGAAATTCCCTTGGTTTGTCAAGAGTCAGAAAGTATGTCTGCATATACCATAGTAGGCTGTTGTATTGCTTATAAACTGTTTGCAGGATGATTTGTGTACAATGTAAAATATTTGATATTTTCTGAAATGCAGACGTAATGATCCACCCCTCTTCACCATCACCATGGACTCCATGACTGTGGAAGAATTGGGTAAGATATCTCGAGTAGTTTATCTTACAAGTAATTGGTCATTTTTAGAAAGTCTTAGATTGATACTTAACTGCATTGTTCAACGAAAGTCTGTCCTCCACCATGACAGAGGTAGTTATGAAGTAGATTGTTGTGAAGTTGTTGAAGTAGCTTATGCACCGTTTTTGTATTTAGTTAATCTGCAGGTGCTCCCTCTACCATTAATTGTGTCTTCCACCATAAAGAGTTTCAATTTCTACTGAAACTGTTTTTCATTTTAGAAAAGCTGACCACTGAGACTCTGTTCAATACATACCCAGTGATCGTATCAAAGGATTCACAACGTCTGGTGGGAGTGGTTTATCGCAGAGAGCTGATACATGCATTGAGTAAGTATCCATTCACCTGCTCCCTTCCCTGATCATGTTTCAACCAATCAGAATGTCACAACACTCTTTGCCACTTATGAATGTTTGTTTATCTATGTAGAACAAGCCAGGAAGAACAAGAGTGCGGCAGTGAGTCAGTCTAAAGTTTACTTCACCTGCCTGGTGCCTAAGTTTCCTGTACCAGGGATACCACCACACCTAAGCCTGGTCAACATCTTAGATGCTGTAAGTACTGCCATGTCTGCTCTCTGTTTCCTATTCAAAATTTTACTCTTTGTGCTTTTGAGAACTGTGCATTCGCTTTTAGCTACTCGTGTAGTGCATTAAATTTTGGAGCAGTTTGTCAAGCCAAAGAAAGAATGACATGTGACACGTGTTCCTCCAATCAAATGAAAAGGATCTGTGTGTGTGGTATATGAACCTGTATATTGGTAACTCAAATGATTGAAATATAAATGTGGAAATTGTTGGCATTCTCCACAGAGTCCAGTAACTATTACAGACCAGACACCGATGAGTATCGTTGTAGACATGTTTGTTAAACTGGGTATAAGAACATGTCTCGTCACACATAATGGGTGAGTACTTATTGACCCAATTGACTCGACGTCATCACCCTCAATAAATCTTGGTTTGGCCACTTTGGGAGTGAGATTCCCTTTGTGTTACTTTGACATGCAATTTAACACTTAAAATGGTAGACCATTGGCAGACAGTAGCAGCTTGTGACATCAGTGCAATGCGTCTATTGGCTGTACTAGACTAGAGCTTGGCTGTCAAATTAATGGAAGAATTAGTGGCATTATTGAGAGGTTGAGTAATGTTCCTTTAGGTTAAACATTGGAACCTCGGGTCTGATACTTCATGGAGGCATCAGAGGGAACAGTGTTTCCATGTCACATGGTGTAAGGCAAGCTTCTGTATAGTTGCATGTACAATGTATGTAAGGTATGCGAACAACACCCATACACAATACTGAATGAATGTGTGTGACACATTGGCATCAGGGTTTGCTCATAGGGAGGTTGGTATATGAAAGCTTGTCCCAGACCTCGTTACGTGGCATCACTGGCTTTAGTCTTGGGAATTCAAATTTAAGCAGTGACTTGTAACAAGGAAAATCAGTGTACCAGAGAGTATTTAAATCCAACTTGCAAATGGCTCATTGCCTCCATGCCCCTGGTCATTCTGGTCTTGGTGCCCCATGACATGTCCCAGTACAAATCTCCATTTTCTCACAGGGGTGCCCACTTCTAAGGATAATCTGGCTCGCTCTTACAGAAACAAATTATCAGTCATGTGACCTTTTTAAATGATATACTATGTCTTGGCTGTTTTTAGGATAGTTTCTTGAAACGTAATGCACTCTTAGATAAATCAACTCTTGTGGCCCAATTCACCTAACACCATCACCACAGTAAATCTTGGTTGCTCTGTTTTGGGAGTTGGACTACTGGTGTATTACTGTGTAGTGCACACCCTACCTTTACATGACTGTCAAATGGCAGACTATGGTCAGACAGTCGGTCTGAGTGAAGTCGGTACAAGGTCTCAAAACCATGCATTTTTTATTGTTATTTGTTGTTATTTTTGCAGGAGATTACTGGGGATTATCAGTAAGAAAGATGTCCTTCGACACGAGGCTTATCTGGATAACCAAGATCCCTTCTCGTCATTATTCCATTGATCATGTCATCTCACTGGTTCCCCGCCTGTGTCATCACAGAGAGAGAGGTGTGACTTTAAACAATTTCTCTTCGACGGATTTCTCTCAGACTTCTTATTACATTGAGCTGTTTAGCATAAAATACTTGAAACTTTTTCAGCTGAGCGCATATACGCAGGATACCAGGCACGGACATACATGTACCCAAGCTGCACATGCTTATAAACAGCAATTTTTCAGATGTTTAATCAGATGTTGTTAATTTGGGGGGTAAAGTTCAGAATAACAGTTATAATGAAGAATATATCAAACAGATTTCTGTTACATAAACTTAATTCAATAGAAGTAAACAATCTTTAATTATTTATAGATTTCAATCGCACTTGTTTCTGAAATTGACCCAAATTGTATGTATTTTTCCCTGAAAAATTCAGGGCCATAATAATTGCAACAGGAAAAGATTGCTGTGTTTAAAAAAGCTTATGAAATTGAAGTGTGATTTTTGCATAATATTGAAAACACAAAGTACTAGACATGTCACCTGTCAAATTTCATTATGTTATAAAATACCACTTTTATAAAATTAAAACAAAATAACAACCAAAGATAAGCTGCCTTTCTTCATATATGTTTTTAATTTTGTTTTATATGCGATAGAAAATGTAAGCGTTGCATTTTCTTCCCATGAGTTGTGTTCAGATTGTGCCCTTATGAAGCTCTCCTGTGGCTCTATACTGTACACATTGAATTGACCACATTTTGTTAGACATGTAGCTAAGTTCAAAGCAAAGCTACTTGAACAAATATAATAATTAGTAACATTTAAAAATGTGCATATTTATATATAAAAGTACTTAAATAATCATTAACCAAAAAAGGTAATAATAATAATAACATAAAATACCCAAACCCATGACATGAACATGTTTACTCTTAAAAGAAAACGTCAGATGTGTTCCATTTTTCAACCAGATTTCTAGAGATATTTTTTAAAGAAATGATTTTTGAACTTTGGTAGATTGAAATTAATATAATTCTGTGGAAAATTAATGATGTACTGTCTCGATCTCATTGTATGATTTGAAATTGTGTTTCTTGTTGTTCATAGAGGGAATGATGTCAATTACGTGTTTTATTTACATGTATACTAACTAACTTGGGCTCAAAAAAGTCCCGAAAATTAACAGTACTGCATTAACAGTTTTTTGTTTGTGTCTAGTAAGTTTTGCATCCGAACATTTATCATAATGATAGACAGATTGAGTGGAAGGCAACGAAAAGAAACCCCACTTGAAAATAATTATCATCAAGATATGTACATGTTCTGTGCTGTTGAGTGCGGTGGGTTGTTTGGGGGTAAATAAATAACTGCACTAGTAATAAACTAAGTATACTACTGAAGTAAAAAAAACAAACAACAACAACCAACCAAATATAGTTATTATTTCCAATCCGCATGCCTGGATCAGGTTGATGTTTTGTTTGTTTTAAAAACCATATGAACAGTAATATAAAAATTTAAGAATTAAATAATCATATTATCATGAACATTGTATTATTTTGTTTTGGATTGGAGTCTGTAATTTAAAGTAATCAGAATCAAAATGGCTTTAATCTCAAGCCAAGTCCATAGTGTCTACAAGAGGCCTATGTATGATTTTCTTCTATATAGTCGGGTATTTAAAAGGGGAATTCATAGGTATAGGCCTACATGTGTACATAAAGTTTTGATGCTGTACACCTCTTCGACAATTTTAAACATCTATATAAATGAAATGCCCACACAGTCCAGTTATTGTTGATGTTTTCTTATTAAAGTTATTTTGACTTGAAACCAATTAGGATGGTGCATGCATCGTACTACTGCATTGACCTAGTTGTGTAATGGTCGGGTTAATGCCCTCGATCTTCTCAGTCGTTTTTCGCATTCAGACCGGACGGTTGGATCACGAGGTCAACCGATTGAAATGGGTTTATAGGGGTGGATGGGACAATCATGGGATGGGGTGGGTGTAGTGTGGCATATCTTGATGATAAGGACAGATGATTAATGGTTGTCCGATAATGTACATTAATGAAACAATGTACAGTGTAGTCCAAATCGCCGAAGACTACTTTAAAACCAACCAATCGTCTCCGTATCCTTTGAACACATAAATACCACAAAAGTTAATGGAATAACTCATGTAATATGGCTATAAACAAGCAACATCTTAATTATTATTTGTTTCCTCTAACGACACTCTTCATTATTCTTGCATTACTAAGATTATTTGTGTAATTAGAATAATTGCATAATTCATAAGTACCCCCAGAAGGCCACACACAAACAAGCGGAAGCTGTACAAGAACAACACGAACATGAAAGCAGCAAGAACAACAACATGAACAAGAAGAGCAGCAATAGAACACGAACAGAAAGAGCAGCAAGAACAACAACACGAACAAGAACAGCAGCAAGAACAACAACACGAACAAGAACAGCAGCAAGAACAACAACATGAACAAGAAGAGCAGCAAGGACAACAACACGAACAAGAGCAGCAGCAAGAACAAGAAGAGCAGCAAGTACAACAAGAACAAGAACAGCAGCAAGAACAACAACCTTAACAAAAACAGCAGCAAGAACAACAAGAACAAAAACAGCAGCTAGAACAACAACAATAGAGCACTGCAAGAACAACAAGAACAAGAGCAGCAGCAAGAACAACAACACGAACAAGAACAGCAGCAAGAACAACACGAACAAGAACAGCAGCAAGAACAACAACACGAACAATGTTTTGATAGCGAGCAATTTTTTATTGTATACGTGGTACTACGTTAGATTGAAATAAAAATATATGTCAACTTTTTCAACGTCTACAATCCGTCAATAAGTAATAAACGGCACCAGAAGAAACTGAAAAGAGGAAAGTACACCACTGTTTTTCGGAAATGGCAATCCCATCTCCGTGTTTCAAATAAACACTAAAACAAACAACCTGCGTTCACCTCGGTAATTTTGTGCAGGCCCATACCCAAGTTGTACATCCAACCTGTCTACCTCAACAAGTTTTAGATTGAGATATTGTACAAAATGTTCATTGATAAAGTACTCACAATAATCAAATACGCTCCATTATTATGTTATAGACATGGACTAATGTCCGACAAGGTAATTCGTCACCCTTCAAAGATAGACTGTGTGCAGGGGTTTTTAGGTACGAGCTGTGCTAATGTTTTTGTGTTTTTGTTTGTTTATTACATCGTGGGGTTGACCCCACATTTGTTTTAACAAGATTAAGAGAAAGGACCAAACAAACGGGCTGGAAAGCCCACGATGTCGCTCTATATATTACCACTCAACAACTTCTGGCGAACCCGAAACTGTCGGCTTGAAGCATTGTACGAACTTAATTTTGCACTTTCGGAAACCTTCTTGTTTCCAGTCTAAGTTATTGTGCTCCATATTGTGATACTAATAATAACATCTGGTCCTTGCTCTATGTAATAACTAGCACTAGCACAGGACTTTGACAAATACATTGCAGAAAGTCTTAAGTGCCGAAAAGTCGTCAATCAACACATTCAAGCACCCCGGGATTGACGCGCGCTCTGTACGTATATGCGGCGGGGGAACTCCCCGCCATCGAGCCATTTGCGAATGATTTGTTCTCACCACCAACCGAGAATTCAATGCCTCTGTTGCAGTCGTCTGAGGGCAGCATTGAAAAAACAACAACAACAACAACGTTTTATCGCGCGTGATAAAAAGCAATCGGGTTACTCATTTCTCGAAAATTAAAGCATTTCAAGGAAAAATATTTTAAGAGAAGTTTTCTACCATGACCATCTTTATACCATGTAAGTTAGGTGTAAAACTGTGAAGTTTTATTTTATTTTATAAATCTTATCAATCCTGTAGATTACCTTTAATGAGATATACTTGTGGCTGGGACCACACATTCACACAAGAAAAAAACATGATGACATGAGTCTATAAACGGGGAATTCTTAGAAGCCAATAGTTTCTTCATTCATGGAGATAGAACTATGACCCATCGACACTACACTAGCCTACGACCCCCACATGCCCCATACATGCTTCGTGCAGGTTAGTCTTGGTTCCAAGACCTTCGCATGGATCAATTCGAACAACAGAATGAGTCCACTATCCATCGTTGGTAGTTTGCACCGAAATGGATAAATTCAAACAACAGAGGGCGTCAGTATCCTCGGTTCGATTTCCAGCTTGCGCGATTGTCTTGGATATCTTGTATGAGGGTGCTTAAGTGTTTCATTGTTTTTCCCCCGACTTTCCAGGGAAGCCAATCAACGATCGAGTTTGCACCTTTTCGTGAATTATTCATGATTAGCCATGTGCTTCTAACAGCTAGCTCGCTATGGGACGTTGTTGTGAATGGTGTGGCGAAAAGTACCTTCTGGCAAGGAATTATTATAAAGTGAATAAAATGCATTCTGAAAAGAGCTTGACAGTGGGTTAGGGTTTGGACTTAAAAATTCTCTAGAATATTCTGAAATTGCTTACCTTTTGTTTATAATAATCACTACTCAAAATATTTTTTGGCATAAAAACTCACTTGGTAACGAGCAAAGGAGAGCTGTTGATAGTATAAAACATTGTGAGAAACG
>CM021530.1:209785-229780 GCA_010994315.2 Pisaster ochraceus
GTGGTTTTCAGGCGAATGGGTCCCCAACGCAAACAAGTCTGCTACACCCGCACGTCGTCCCGGTCTGTTTGTTTTTTCGTTTTTTACATTGCTGCGCTGTCGCATTCACGCTCCGGTTCGTTGATACACACGATGCTGAGAGCTAGACAAGTCTTCACAAATCTTGTGAATGAACTTAGACTTGTGTAAGTCGGCGTACGTAAGGACTCTATGTACTATATACAAAATACGCAACAACACTGGTCATAAATTGGACTTGGACTTGATTTTGTTTAAAACTTTTTTCAATTTTTCGACATTACAAATCTAATTTTACGCTGTACCAATGCCGTAAATTTTGGCTAGGAATCCAAGATTGTTCTACTGACATTTTTTGAATAAGTTGTAATGTTTTTAAGTAGACCGTCAATAAAATCTAAGTTGATCTATGACAGATTTCTGTAAGCTAGGACATGTGTTTTGAGTTTAACCTAATAACCATGTTTCTGGAAGTCGGGTTTGTTTTCACTTTTTCCATATGTTTTGTACAATAGTGAAAACGCTCAATAAATGATGTCATAGTGACGTCGTTCGTTATTTTAGGACAAAAATCACATTTACAGTATCTCAGATGTGTAAAAATCTTGACGATCGGCGATTTACTTTTTGAGATATGGTCTAAACAAGGTTTGCTAATTAAATATTCATCTTGCTGAACAGTTACTAATTAATTAAGAATTTTAACAATTATTAGATTTTGTGTTAAGTTTATGTACTAAGCTTGAATTTGATATATAGGATTGAGGTTTTTCATATCAACTAATTTGGTTATTAGGATTAAACAAAAACGTGTACAAATGCTACGGGAATTTAGGCAGAAACAAATGTATAAGAAAAATAATAAAAATCTCGACGAAAACAAAACCTGTTCCGACAGTAAGTCGGAACAGTTAATAATAATAATAAAAATAATAAAAATCTCGACGAAAACAAAACCTGTTCCGACAGTAAGTTGGAACAGCTAATAAAAATCTCGACGAAAACAAAACCTGTTCCTTGTGTATAATATTTAAAGATGGGCTAACATTGATGGAGAAAACATGACATAGAATGGTACTTTCGCTTATTTTGGTAAATTGTTTTGATAAAATTATAAGTTTAGGAGAAAATTAATCTCTCTTTCAATGAGTAGCTTCTAAGTACTATAGTGGTGACCAGTCTTTATCTAAAAAAGATTCTTCATTAATTGTGAATTTCGCAACTATTAACCGCTTGGTCATTGTAGAGGGCGCACTTTAAATGTTTACTCTATTATTATCAGGCATGATACAGTACTTGGCCCTTGGAAAAAAGTTGGACAAAGTAGTACAAGAACTTGGTTTTATTGCTATTCAATAACCATTTTGCTGACCTTTCTGTGGGAAATCAAACTCAAGTAGGAATAATATCATGCCTGTTTTATTATTAAACTGTGATGATTAAATTCAAACAAAAAAGACAAAGACAATGGTAGATAGAGGAAAGAAAAGAAAAGAAAAGAACACCCACAAATATTTAAAACTATTCTTGTATTGATGTAGAGCTTGAGGCTTTGCATGTTGGAGATAGGCAACTGTAATTTTTGTAAATGCTGTTAAGAAACATACAATATTCCTGTGTTATTTGCATAACCTTACTAAACAATAAACGATTGCCTATGGTGTTTTGCAGGGGAAGATAAATATGTTGAATAATGCGATGCTGGAGAAACTATTTTTTTCACAAATGCATAACTTTGTTTTATTTCTTTGCGATCTAAATGGTGTGTTAACGAATAAGAAGTCTTTTGTGTTTACTCCATATTACAACATGCTGCCCTCAATGGCTGGTGGAGTCAATCAAATTTGTGCACTTGAACATTTGAACAAGTTGAAAACATAAAAACAAAACGTAGACAAATCTTGGACATCTTCTCCAAGTAATGGAACGACATTGAAAGTTTCCAAGTTTAAAAAATAATGCTCAGTGTACAACAGTAAAAAAAAAAAAAACCCACGGCTAACATATACTATAATTTATTTAATAAAAAAGTATGTCCATAATAAATTCAAACTCTTCTTGGACAACCATCTCATCAATTCTAACAGGGAGATGGATTTTGTTGATTTGCTATTTTCCCTTTTTGACAAGTTGCTGAATACTGTGTTCCTGTTGCCTGACTTGTTTAAGTTGAGAGCTCTGCTGTTTGATCATAATGGCCATGTCTGTGAATGAACGAATTAAACAAAATGACACCATTAGAAGACAAAGGTGAGAGTCATTGCTGACAAGGTCTGAAGCTGGAGAGTCCAAGTATGTTGAAATGATGGAATTTCATTGTTCTGATTGCCTTAGTTGTAGTTCAAGACACATTTGTTCATGATCCATCACCAACGGAGGGCGCCTATCTCCAGATAGCCACCCTTGCAATTGCTATGGGTGAGTGGATTGTCTTGAAATAGTGCCCTCTTTCTGCAACAGGTCATGGCATATGAATAAGAGGAGAGTCTTGAATAAAGACTAATTCAAGACTATGCTTACCTTTGTTCTCTTTTTGCAGGTGTCCTCCAATCTTACTCAGACTTTTGAGTTTTTCTTGTAAACATTTTAGCTGTTCTTTCTGAGCTTGCATGTCAATGCCTTCCTGTCCTTAGAAACGGAAAGAGCGATACAATTTTGGAATAATTCATTTCAACTTGTTAAGCCAGTATTTGTGTCAATTATGAAAACAAATTAATATGTGGAAATACAAAAATCAAACAGCAGACAAGGGATTGCCCAAAAGCAAATTAATTCACAATTTAAAAGAGCAATCCCCGTAGAAAAGAAGAACATACATGTACAATAAAATATCCAAACCACAAAATGCTTACATACACTATGATAAATTTAAGTAGAACTTGACATAATTTTTGTTACACAACAAAAACAAGGTGTTCGGTATGACGTTCAAATGTTAGATGTAACACTTTGCAACTTGAATGCATATAATGTTACACAATATTGTTTACATTTAAAAAAAATGTCGGCCACTTATTGATGACAAAGCAATTTGCAAGGCCCAGGGGTAAAAGTTTATTCCATATAGACACACCATCTAAATTCGAGATCATATTGTATGCAGACCTCAAAACGACACCGAGAATGTTTATTTTCATTTAAGCTTCCAGTTTTGACCAGAATTGAAGGTCACGCGGAGACACACTTTGTGTAATAGGGCATGTTCACACGAGTAGCTAACTTCACTGCTAACTTCGCTGCTAAATATTCCCAGCGGGGATCCAAAAAGAGCTGTCATTTTTTATGGTGCAAAGATAATGTATGTAGCAAGTTTGGTTCACCAGATAAGAATTGTTTAGATGTTAAAGGTTAATTTAATGTTAGGACAACATTGATGTCGTCATCATCCCGAAAATAACTGCGGTTTCATCTACACACTCAGGTCTAAGAACATATGTAAAGTTTAAGGTTTAACCCTTTTTGGTTAATGGGATATGAGTTTTTAAGTATGGAGTATCGTCTTTCAGTTTCGACCAGGAGTAAAGATCACAGAGGGTCACACTTGTGTAAGATTTTAAAAATACTCCGAGGTCTTTCACATGGTCACATATCTTGTATGTAGCAATTATGATTCTCCAGATTTGCTTTTGTACATAACATTGATTTAATGTTATTCATCCCGAAAACCTTCGCGGTTTCATCGACACAATAAGGTCTGAGTACATGGAAGGTTTAAAGTCAAAACCCTTTATGGTTCATGGTTCATCAATTCAATCCGACAGTTGAAAGTCATAACAAGATTGTAGACGAAATAAGGAATGCCCCCATCTTTTTAACGATGACTTTGGAACAAAGCTTACCATTTTAACCACCGTGTCTGAAGGGCAAACTCAGTGAGCCTAGAACGTTTTTGGAAGGCATGGTCACATCGATCAACGTGACGTGGGTCTCGGTATTTGGTGAGAAGTGAACCAATGTCGTTCTGTTTCGTTGTAAGTTTTTGTCACGTATTAAAAGTCATACAAATCCCTAAAGCAGGTGGACACCTCAGTGAAACCTCAACTTCTATTCCTAGTTTTCCATTAAGCCATCAGACGGACACAACGGAATTGTGTAAAGTACCACTTACATTTCTGTTATGCACAGGCTTCGAGAATAATGGAGTGGAACAGCACTAGCTTTGGCTGTAACACCCGTTTAGGACCAGAAGTTAAGATCCTATTTGTATCATTTGTGTGCAAAAGTTTGAGCAGGTTAACAGACCTACAATCTGATACAAACATTGTGATAAAATAATAAGTAGTTCTGGAGATATGAATTTTTGAAATCTTAAACTTCCAGTTTGAACCGAAAATAAGAGTCAATTAATGAGGTCACATTGTGTGGAGCGTTTTTAGAGTCATAACAGGCCTATCCAATGAAGTACAGATTGATTTTTTCAAATATTAACCATTGAATTAATGTAACTTGACACCTGATGACGTCACCATGACGTAACTAAAGCGGTTTCATCTCTTAATGAATAATAATTATATGTAAGTTCATATAATTTTAGGAAGGGACTTTTTGTTAGCGGACAAGGGACGCTGAGAAGAAGAAGAAGTATCAATAACAATAAAAAAACGAACAAAAACAAGAGGTGTTCCGGGCGGAATGCCTGAACACCTAACAATAATTTCAATGTAATGCTTGTTGGTAGAGGTTCAGAGAAAGGAAAGTTTCAATGCAATAAGATGCAGTTCAAAAAGACTGCAAGATGCAATTCTAGGGAGTTAAATTGGTGTTTGAATTGAGAGAAAGCATTCAATTCCACACAAACGCTTAACCAATACTGCCAACTGGACATCAACTTGGTCTCAATGAAAATCAAATGACAGAAAGTAAATGTCCAGTAAATATACGATAACTGTACTGCAAGACACTTGAAAGCCACACAAAAACGTAAAGAATACTTACGGGATGATGATGATAGGCTAATGGAACTTTCTGTAGTACTGCTATAAGTGCTTACTGAATCCAAGCTCAAAGCATCGAGTGTCCTACTCCTCCCTTGACTCTCAAAAGGGGTAAACCTTAAGGGGCCTGACTGACTGTTATTATTATGAGAAGAGTTGTTATTTGCCCAGACTAAATCACTGTTACCCTGTGGGGACACGCTGAGAAGGTTTGCGACCGGTGACAGGGGCCTTTGTAGGAAATCTGGCTCCGGTGTGATCACCCTATTGCTGGGGTTGTTGAACCCTGGGACAGAGGATAACAGACTCAGGCTGTCTGGCATTGGTGTCTGGTGTTCCAAAACCGGGGAAGAGGTAAGTAGCGGTGCTGTCATACATGGATTAAATCAGAAAGAGAAAAGAAATATACTTTCATACTCCTGTGTCTCAGTGTTCCAAATTTATATAAATCTTGCTGCCCGAAGTGTTAAATAACAAATATTTAGCCCAGGCATTGTGCTTAAAAGTAGAGCAGCCCACTAAGTCCTGTACTAGTGTTTTCTGCCATTACTGGAACATAAATATGCCCAGCCTTTATTTGTTTAACGCACCACAGGCATTTCTGATGATGCAACTAAAGCGTGACACAAGTGAATGCCTATGCCGATGTGTCTGTGAGCGTAAAAGCATCCCAGTAATGGCAGAAAGCCTGGTATAGGACATAATGAATTTAAAATTGAACTAGAATGGATTGTCTATATTACATCATCGGTTTTATTGGGGATGAGAGAATACACATTCATCATCTAGTTGTTATTTAACACACCATCCATTCCACCTGAAAGAAATAATCAATTTGATAACAGTTTTGTTTGGTATTTTGCAGCAATCGAAATAAGCAATGGCCATTTCTGGATCTTCAAATTTTCTTGAATTTGACAGTATTTGAGACTGAAATATATCTGTGCAGAATTGGAACTGGTATAGCCTTTATAATCAGCTTTCTATTTGATAATAACTCATTATTTACGTTATCTTTAAGGAACCTGGGCTGGATTTCACAAAGAGTAGAGATTGATCTTAAGATATGAATCAATGTAATTGCCAAGCAAAGTGTAATGTCAAGTCACTATGGTGGTATTGTCAACACATCTTCAGATGAATCTTAGTATTTTGTAAAATCAAGCCCCAGATGGGCTTGTTAACTTTGCATATTATGATCCCACTGTTTCTTGTGGCCACTTACCTCCATTGTGTTTGTCCACAGATTTGGTGTTGTAGCCTGATTCTCTGAAGTGACTCACAATATCTGGGGTATATCTAGGCAAATAAACAGGGAACAAGACATTGGGAGGTATCAGAAGCCACACTGCCAGCCAATCTCTAATGTTGAATAGTAATACACATCATTATTAGGTACATTGTAAGGATGGGTTTCTGGTTTACATTTTATTGTAATCTTGCAATGTCTGAAAGTGATTTATCAACAAGTTTCTATAATCCTAACAGTCAAAAATCCTCCAAAATCCTAATTCCGGAAGTTGTTTGATTTTTGAAGAATATGGGAGAGTTTCAAGCTAAAGACACTTGATGGTTAGTGTCAAAGAACAAGTACAAGATTATGATAATAGATTTTTTTAAATATTTGTTTCAAATATGAAAGTCAGCTTCAATCTTTCACACCAACATTTTCATCGGAATTACTGTCACTATACTATGCCTCCGACTATGGTAACAATGTCCCTGGTTGGTTGTTCGGTATGTTTATAGAAAACTAAATAATGTGATTTAATTTACTCTTCCAAAAACCACTGGTGTACATTCCCCTCAAAGGAACCATTTATTGCATACGGTTCTTATAAGAACCAGATGCAATAAAGTGATTTTGTAAAGAACTACTTAAATAAGTCACATTCAGAGCAATACACGTTGGCGAAGCTGGAAAGGAAAGGGGTTAAAAAGGTAGCTCCTTCCTCCACTTTCTTCCAAGCTATTTAAACACTGTCATCAACAAATAATAGAGGGCGTCCTATTAAAATATAGTATCACTTTGCCTCCCCCCCTCCCCCTGAATATGTTTCACTGCCAGCAGCATGGATTTCATCCTACACGGTGAACCATGGACCATAAGCAACATTGATTCTCAGCAATGCTAGAAAACATACGTTAGAGTTGTGCATAGAAGAACATTTCTGACAACCTTGAGTTCCCAGATGCATTGCTTAAATAAGTAAAGAAAATGCAATTACCATCCAAAAAAAGACTTGCAAAGCTTTACAATTTTCCGCACTTGATTTTCATTCAGTTGTTTCAACCTCCCTCTTTGTTTGAGCCCCTCTATTTAAATCCAAAATGATCACTAAAACAAAAACAAAAAAATACTAAGTTACATCAAACTGAATGGCTTTCTACAGAAGTGAGCATCTTAAATACCTGTTGTTAATTGAGTCTGTTGACCAAGCTGTATTACCAGCAGCTGGTTTTGCAGTTTTCTTTGGCTCTCTGGCCAGGGTTGGTTGACCAGAAACAACCTTCTGCATCTCAAGCAGTAGCACCCTCAAATCCTCATCGGTCATCAGCCTTCTCAGTGTGTCAATCGGCTGCTTGAATATTGTTTGGGGACCTTTACTACGAGAAGCTGGTTGGTCTTTCTCTGTTTTTGCTGCAGTGACCGTCTCTGCTTTTAAACCAACTAATTTTCTTGTGCTTGAACCATTGGGTTGGACTCCCCCCGATGGCTTTTTGTCAGTGTCATTCAATTTTTTGCTCCGCTCTAATCTGCTGGACGCTGTTTGGATGATCTTTGGGGCATTGGTTTTGATGTCTACTTCATGTTCAGTGGGTGTGTTTGGTGGGATTTTCACTTTTGTCGGAATATCTTTTTGAACTGTGAAAGCTTTTGATCGTTGTAGTTCCTGTTAAGATAAGCAAAAAGAATAGATTGATAAACTTAACAATCCTGTGCATATTGACATACACAAAATACTTGGTCATCAATCTTACCTCACAACTTAATTTCATGGCTCTGCTTACTACAAAGTTCTGTGCTTACTTTGCCTTGTAAAGCGTGTCAATCTATAGACTTTAAGCACAATATTCTGTGCTTACCGCACCTTGTAAAGCATGTCCATCTATAGACTGTAAGCGCAATATTCTGTGCTTACTGTGCCTTGTAGAGCATGTCCATCTATAGACTGTAAGCGCAATATTCTGTGCTTACTGTGCCTTATAAAGCATGTCCATCTACAGACTGTAAGCGCAATATTCTGTGCTTACTGTGCCTTGTAAAGGATGTCAATTAAGCCTATTTACCAGAGACACAGCTAGCTATTTTATGAAGTAGGCTGGTACCGACCTTGATCTCTAACTGGTGCTTGAGTTTCAGCCTTGCTATGTCTTGTTCCTGCCTCTCTATGACTGCTTTACACTCCCCATACTCCATGGCAGCCTGAATTAAAATGTGAACCATCATCAACCAACAATATTTTAAAAACAAAATCAACAAATATTTTGAACTAAAATCTTTAAATATGAAATGGTTTGTCTTAGACTTGAGCCAGTTTATATGAACACACATATTCTCAAATTGAGGATGAGTTAAGTATTGATCAAAGTATGTTGAGAAATACATGAAATTTACTTGGTAAAAAGGTTTTTGATGTTCTAAGGTACAAATTACAATACAAAGTCCATTAAAAATCTCCCCAAAATACAATTAATAAAAATTACATAAAAATACATACAATACGGCCTAAAAACACAAAAATGTAACAATTACATACAGATGCAGCATACAATTACACAAAAACAACATTAAAAAGCAGACACCCTCCCCCTGTGTAAGGAGAAACAAAACACTGTAATAAACACAGTGAAGTAAAGAATGAAAAGAAAGTAAATCTGGCTATGCACACAAAAATAATCATCAACCAATGTAATTACAGTCTGTATGCCTCCCTAAACAAGTGAGTCTTTAATGCAGCCTTATAAGACCCCAGCGAATAAACCCCAAGTAAAAAAGGAGGTAGAGCATTCCACAACTTTGGAGCACTTGAAACAAAGGCACGATCACCAACAGAGTGCAGCATCCAACCACTAGAATACTAGGTAAAATTTCACCTGCTGACCTCAGGGTACATCAATGTTGTCATTTGACAGAAAAAAGGTCACAGACATAATCAGGAGCTAGAAGGTGTTTCTTTGGGCTTGCAGAACCATACCCTACAAAGACACACAACTTCCTGATAGAACATTGGAAGATTTGTTAATGTTAGGGTTGAAAACAAATCGACCTGAATCCAATTTTCATTATATTTTTGGGCAATTTATTTAAGAATTACAGGATGTACAAAAACGGCTCCAATACTAAAAATGTTTTTCATGCCAACTTTCTGAATAGGAAAAGTTTCTTGAACACCAAAAGACTGGAATGAATGTACCTTTTTCAGAGATTCATCTAGTTTAGCGATGACTGATCTTTGCTCAGCTCTCTTTCTTGTCAAACTCTGAACCTCCTCGGTTAAATTTGCTATATTTCTGCTCATCTCAGTAAGTTGGGCCTCGTACTGATCTCGTTCCCCAACTAACGTTGACTTCTCCTGTGAATATTCAAAGTTCATTGTTTTATAAACAGGCATTATTTTGTGCAATATAAAAAAAACACTTTAAAAACTCTCAGTGTTTTTCTCTTTTTCAGGTAAAACCCACTGACCATCCAGGGTGTTACATTTTTAATATGGGTGAGAGTCAATGCTGAGAAAAGGTCTGAAACTAGAATATTAATGTAAGAGGACATGATGGTATTTCCACCATTTAGTACCCATTGGAGTTAACAATTTCAAGGAGCTTTTGTGAACAGTAACCTCAGCATTAGAGAAGTAGATAAAAAAACATGAATTCTTTCTAATAATTTGACGGGGAAAAAACAGCTACTTTTTATCGCCAGGGCAAGTAGACATAAAGTTTGACTTTCAATTCAAAGTCTGAAGTCTCTCATTTCTGTTGTAGAGAATTTACAGACTATATACATTACTGGGAATCTAAAGATTTGGACATACACTGAACAATGCCTTCTTCTTGAGATGTTCCGTTTCTGAGAGTAGCATTCTAGTTCTGTTTAGCTTTATCCTGAAGATTTAAGTTTCATTTTCCTTATCCAATTCATAAATGTTAAGTAATTTCACTGTAGACCAAGCCCACAAGATGCTGTATTCTTGAACAACCTGTTGCATGGCTTCTGACTGGCACCCCTGTTTAAAGATATTGACTAATAGGGAGACCGCCGACATAGGGCTGGATAGCTCAGTTGGTAGAGTGCCGGTACGTTGATCCGGAGGTCGTTGGTTCAAGTCCCACTCCAGTCAGTTTTGCTTTGTTCAAACACAAGAATACAGCAGCTTTGGGGCTGGATGTAGCCAGAGCCTTGCATGTACAGCAGTTGTGCAGACACGTGATGTAATGCCTTTTACCAACATGATACCATCTTGACACCCAGCAAGAGAAATGTCATGATTATTCAGTGTCCTAACACACTACATTGAGCTTTATAACTCTACCTTTCTTGTAATATCCAGGCACTCCTTAAGCCAGTGTATATCACTCTGTAGTGTATCAATCTCACTACGCTTTGCTGTAACCTGCTGCTGCATGCTCTCTGCAACCTTTACAGCTGTTTCAAACAATTGGGAAAAGAGAGAGGGACAGACAGACAGAAAGGGGGGAGAGAGAAAAACATTACAGAGGTCAAATGAGACATGGTGTTTTTTGTTGTGCCCCAGGTCAATTGCATGGAACTGTTTAACCTGACCCAGGGCTGGAAATAATCACTGAACCACTCACTAGGGTCTTGTAATTTTAGCAGTGGCCCTGTATTCCCACAACCTAACAAGTCCCGCAGTCTAACGTTTTTCCAAAATCAGGGTCGAGAGTCATTGCTGATAAACAGGTCTGAAATGTGAATCCACACTTTTTGAGGTATATTGAAATAATGTCATTTCCACGTTTTGTAACCACTGGAGTAAAAGACTGCAAGGCGCTTGTGCATATCCTCAGCATTAGAGAAGTAAATTATAAAACATGATTTCTTTATATCTAGGAAAATAACAGCTACTTTTTCACAGGGTAAACATGAAAACGTCTGACTTCAGATGGAAGTCTGAGACTTCTCATCCCTGCAAAAACACACATTTGAAAGTTTTCTTTTTTAGGTCGTTAGTTTTTTCAAATTCAAACCTTCTCCTAAAAATTTAGCAACATTAACAGAGAAAGACATTTGTTCAGTCTTGTAAACAAAATTAAAGTCCAGTAAAATCTCTGAGCTGCAAGACCTGTAATCCAGAGTAAGAGTTTCTTGAACTCCAAGTCAGTTGACTCCATCCTTACCTGTACCGCCTGTGAAAACTGTAGCCTTGATGGTGTTATGGGCTGCAGTCAAATCTCTTTGTTGAGTCTGTATCTTGGATCGATACTTGGAGATGTCTTTTTGATAATTCTTCTCTCTCTCCACGATGTCCGCTTTCACCTTGTCTTGCTCAATAGTCAGGAAATCAATCTAGACAGGATAGAACAGTATGTCCGATTGCATATATATTGTTATTTTTTATTTTTATTTTCTATGTAACATAGCTTTTTCTCTCCTTCACTACTTATCTATTTACTTTTGTCGTCTTCAGTTAGCCTAGTACTTTAATTCTTTGTATTTTGTCGTCAGCTTTTTTGTAATGTCATTGTTCGTATTGTCTGTCTTGTCCTCGTCTCGTGATTCGCTGTTTGTTTTTTTGTCTGTATATAGGCTGTTTTCTACAAGCCTCGGCTTAATCTAACAGCCTCATGCTCTCGCTCCTCTCTTGTACATTCCTAGTTATTATTTTTATTTGCTTTAACACTATATTTATTTTGTATACTTATATGCGCTTTTGATTTTGTTACCTTTCTATGTACTGATATTCTTACACTGATTTATTTTCCAAAAAGTATGGAATAAATGTCATATTGAATTGAATTGAATTTAATTATTTGACCAAAACAACACAAAATGTGGTACACAGGTTTGCATGGGAGACATTAAATATTGAATAAGTATTTAAGCCAAACCAAATACCTACGGTATACTAAAGTAAAGAAAGACAAACCACAGAAAAATAACAGTATATGAAAGGACCATTGCAAATGAGGAATACAAACAGAAAATCACGAGGAATAATGTGAAGGAAAAAAAATGATATGAAATGATATTAAAAGTTGATTTCCAAAACTTTTCAGACATATAGTAACAGTGTCAGCCAAAATTCAATTTTAAACACTAACAATACATGTAACATCAACATAGGCTTAGCCAATTTGTTTTAAAACTTGCAACCCATTTGTTAGGATTTGTGTAAAATATTAAATCTGTAAAAACTCACACAATTTGGAACTCTGATGCTTCTACAAGTAGATGATTAGAAATAACATTGTCGGCTGGTCTAGGTCTGTTACAGAAAAAAAAAACTAAAAAAAAAAAAACTAACCGTAAACTCATATAGTATACCTGGGTCTTAGCTTGTAGGAGTTCAGCTTCTAGCTCTTCCTTGCCCCTTACAATAGTCTCAGATTCTCTAGCTGTACCCTGGATCTCCTCCTGCAATTTCTTGTTATCTTCCTCAACGTTCCGCAGCCTCTTTCCTCGTATCTTCAGCTTCTCCAAGATGCCCTCTTGCTGACCTTTCAATTCTTGGAGCTCCTTAATTATTGATAATGAAGATGTTGTGAGAGAATAATACAAACACTAGTTCTTGAAGGAATAAAAAATTTTTAATTGGGTAAATCTTAGAAATGAAAGAACATAATCATGGCTAACAATTAAAGTAGACAAATCAAATAAAGTAAACAAGAACTTCTTGCATATATCCCTGCTTTTGATCTCTTAGCGAGAGCACTCCAGTCTAATGACACAATTATGCGTAATACCTTTTGTTTCTAAACAATGACCAATCATAATAATCCAGTTCCACACCTTTGTCAATTCCTGTAGTCGTTCCTTCATCTGTTCTCGCTCCTGCTCCAAGTCTTCACTAGCCTTGCTGGCTACTTCAGCCAGCTGGGCCATACTCGTTGTCTGCTTTCTCAATCTCACACACTGCTCCTCGTGCTCATTCACCTGGGAAATCAATCAAGACACCAAATAGACCTGCCAATCACTCAAGTTCAGAAAAGTCAGTACTTTGATGGGAAAACTCCTGGGAATACCCAATGTGAAAATATTTATTTGTCTTTGATGATCCAAAGTTAAAGACACCTGTTGACTGTTGACATCGGAGACCCCATTTGCATATTGATCACACACCTGTGTTACACACTTGTCATGCTGGTAGATAAAAATGGCCTCATGGTCTTTGTCATTTAGCAAACCCATACTTCTCAAAATAAAATGAACACAGCCTATATAGATCTAAACAAAAATCACCAGTAGATTATTCTAAAACATACGAACCTGAACATGGAGTTGATCTTTCTGAATCTGCACTTGACTAAGCTCAGTATTTTTATCCTCCAGTAATGACATATATTGCACCTTCTCTCTTTTCAGCACATCCAGCTCCTGCTGTTTTTCTGCAAGGTCAAGGGCCATGTTCCCCTTCTCCTCTGTCACTCTTGTCAATTCTTGCTGGACCTTCTCCAGTTTCCCTCTCAGGTCTTCCCTGGACAGTAGCAGGTCCTGATTTTCAGAATCTCTCTGGGTGTACTTGGCCACGAGGTTGTCGTACTTGTTGGTGAGGTCGTTGATCTGAGAGGTCAGGTCATGGGTCAAAGAGGTCATTCTCTGCTCGTGATCTTCCTGCATTGATAAAACCTGCATAACAGACCAAATTAAGAATGTCAGATACTTAATTTGTAAGATAAGTAGTAAATCTTCAGGGACATCTTAATAAACAATGCCTAGGATTTAATGGAGGTCACTGTTCATTATTTGTCCCTGGCCTTCACAATGTTCACATGGACAGTCTAACCGAGGTACCCCATGCAAGAGGAAGATGGCTTTGCCATTTTAAAATCAAGCTCTAGGCCTGGTTTATGGTGTAAGTGGACACAGAAATAGAGCTTGTTTTAACAATCTCCCCACCCCCCCCCCCCAAAAAACAAACAAAAAACCCCAAACAAACAAAAAACCCACCCCAAAAAACAAAACCAAAACAAAACACAACCCCCAGCAAAAACCCACTCCATTCTAGCCCCCCCCCCCCAAAGCAAAAAAACCCTCACCACTCCCCTGCAGAGAATGTTTTTATATGGACCCATACAGACCAATTGTGATGAGGTTTTCTCACTGTTGACATGCCACCAGTGGATGGCTACATACTACCTGGCACTTTGTTATTTCTCCTTCATTTTATCTTTAGGCCTATTATTAGCAGTAATAGGTTAGCAATACAAGTAGATAAGTACATGTAGTTTATTTCTTCATTGTTCTTCCCTTGCTTTTTCTTCATGCTTTCTGAATCTCTCTTTTTTCATTTCTTTCTATATGACTGCTTTTGTCACACCAATGTATCTGTTTATGTGTGTTGTCATTTAGCCTCCCAGAAAGACTCTCCTGGGGTCAAAATGTCAGGTCACACACTATTTTTTGCATTTATACCATAGGTCCTTTTGGTTGGTAAGCAGTTTGCAACAGCTAATTCTATTGTCTCATTTTATCAGTATGCAAGAAAAGGACATCTCAGTATTTGTAATGTTAACCATGGATTATTTTGCCAGCTGAGGCTTGCGGAATTTGATGACACTTCATGGACTATTTTAGGGAAAAAGGAAATCAAACATGGCGGATCACAATCTCATGCAAGAGGCCGACGCAGGAAGAGAGGTAAGCGAGGTGGACTGTTGGTTACATCCAGACAGCATTTGATTTGTCTTGCACTTCCAAAGTCGATTCTTTCAAAATGTGCAGTGTCTCTACAATGAGATGGATGACCAAAACATTCTTATTCATATCTAGAGAGACTTTTTAGACTGCTATGAGTTTCTTTGTACTAAAACCTGGTTAGAAACTTTCACAAAAATTCATCAATGGAACCCACAGATTTAGCATCAGGCAGGATTGATCATCAGACATTACGGGTAAGAGGCAAGAGGACGCATTTGCTTCTTGATTAACAATTTGTAGCATAGCGACATCAACATCTCGTCTCCCAGCTGTGCACCTATTACATCTTGGCCATGATTACTTGCTGTGTGAATTTAGCTGTATGATCATGAATGCAGTATATACTCTCAAGTTAATGTTGATACATACATTAATACCTTTAAGTATTACAGGCCGTAATGATGAACAAATTTTGGTAGACATGTTTGTTAAACAGATGCAGGTAGCATTTATTAGTAACTGGCACAAGAGATTACGTCTAAATGTACATTGCGATGTTAGGAAAGACCCTAATCAGAAAAGCAAACTTAGAACTTATCGCATTTTTAAGTTGAAATATGAGTTTAAGCCATATTTAAGTTATTTGTTGAGTATTAAACACAGATCTCATTTAGCTCGTTTTCAGATGTTCATCACATAAACTCCAAATTGAGAATATTGAGAATATGCCCTCACTGTGAGCAGGATGTTGAAAATGAAATACACATCTTAACTGAGTTGAGACAAAGTATGTATATTGAAATTTGTAAATTACACAATGTCTTCACAAGTATGACCAGCGATGAAAAATTTGTGTTCCTTATGTCCTCTCAAGAAAAAAGAATTGTCACTTGCATTGCAAAATACATTTTCATGTTCAATGAGCTGAAAAAGAGGCAAAATGATTGAAGTAGATGAGTATTATTTATCAATGTTTTCACGTTACTACCATGTAAACACCGTTTATTATTCAATGTTGTTACGCTCCCCCGGGGTTATGGGGGTATGTTCCTGAATGGAATAAAACAGTCAGTAATCTGCCGACATTTCAATTAATTATTTTTGTACTGTAATTTCCTGTCACTGGGTCATGGAGTGCAGCAACAGCTTATGTTTTAGAACCACTGTTTGTGATACATCCCGAGGATGTCATACAAGAAGTGTTTTGAATGTTGAGTGATGAACTTCACAAGATCTTTACTAGCATGTGATCTAGACCATTGTCAATTTGCTTATTGGACAAATCCATATTCTATTACATTCTGAGTTCAGACTGAGAGCAAAATCACTGGATGTTGAATCTTTTTAAATTATGGTCTTCCAGTGTTCAAAGACTATTTCTGTTTACCTTTTGATCCAAGTGCCTTGCTGACTGCTCCCTAGCTTCTTCAACCAGCCTGCTTAGTTCCTCACATTCACTGCTCTTCTTGTCCAGCTTGGTCTCCAGGTCATTCAACTTGATGTTAGTCTCCTCCTCAAGGTTACAGAGTTTGCTATTCTGCTCCTCTGCTGACGCCACATCTGCCTCAGCTTTAGCAGTAGACTCCTTAAACAAGAATTTGACAAATTTCTTAAAATTTAGAACTCTCTTTTAGACTAAAAAACCAATAGTAATTCTTTATAAAAGGACTGAAAATGCCATTCAAGAATAGAACAAACAAATTTTCAACAGGTATTTTTGGGGGGCAAATAGACTAATTTGGACATGTTCCTCGTGTGGAACTATTATCATGATTACTTGACGCTCGTTATGACGAGAGGCACCGTACTCGATCATCTCCTGACCTACATGTACACAGTGTCAACAAAACTTGTAATTACATTTCATAACACAGAGACCAGTCTATTTTCCACATCCAGCCTCTATATGGCTACATCATAGAGGTTAAGTTACATTGAGCTGAGTAAAAGCAACTTAGTCTAGCTTCATTGAATCAGCTATTTGTGAGTTAGCTTTGAATAATGTCAATAACTTGATTAGTCACAAGTGAGCATTCAAATTGACCTCCCCAGACTAAATAAAGAGTGTCATTCTATCACATGGTTTAAGGCAAGCTTTGACTAGTAACCTCCAGATCCAATTGGGCAAAGCCTGATACCACTGTGCCACACACATTCATTCAGAATTATGTATGGGTACTCACCTCTGTCTGTAACTACACAAAAGCTTGCCCTGAACCATGTGACATAGCAACAGTCTCTCGTTTGAGAAATTCAAATTTGAGCAGTAACTTGTGACTAAGCAAGACATTAAACCAGACATTGTATTCAAATCTAATTTGCAAACGGTTCATTGAAACTGGACGAAGCAATACCAGTGCTGCATCAAGATGAACTTACTTTGGCAGCTTGCAGTTCAAGTTCAAAGTTGTGAATTTTCTCAAGTAGTTGATGCTTTTCCTCATCAGCTACTTGTTGTTGATTGAGGGCAGCTTGCAGGTCAGATGTCAATGAGTCACACTACAACAGAAACAAAGTACGGTGATGAACATTCTGACAAAATAGGAAACGTCAGGAGGTATTTGTAAAGACTTTACGCAGTCAGAACCCTTTTCCATCTTCCTTCTTTAATTCAGGTGGATTGGTACCTGGACCCATTTTCAAACCAGTAATAGCTACTTCCTACACTACCTGTGTTTGCAGCTTGTTTCTTGTAGTCTCCGTCTTGCTTTGCAGCTCTTCCAGTCTGCTCTGCACATCTGCAACATGACTAGTCTTCAATTCAAGCTGTTGCTGCATATGCTCCCTTCAAGATGTTCAGAGACAATATTTCAGACAAAATATAAACTTTCACATACATGTAGCCTAACCATGTCAATCAGGGACGAAGCAAGGGAACTTTTTAAAGGAGGGTATATAGAAGCCAATTTACCAACTGGCATTTCCCTTCAGGAGTTATATGAAAAACACTTTGCTGACTTGCTTACTACCAATTTTCTTCACAATTTCAAGACTAAAGCAAACCCAGCTTATTCAAAAATATCAAACCTTTTTAGCAATTTATTGTTCTATCAGGAAAGCAAACAAAATTGTTCCACTTGATTTAGTGCTTCATTTGCCACCTAAGGTTCAGAATGCAGATTGAGACAAACTATTGGGGGGGGGGGGTCACACCCCATACACCCCTTTGGTCACACACCCCTCATGCCAAGTTACACAATTTCATATCAAGCTCAGAGACTGATCAGTCAAACAAAGGAAGTTTACTCACCACTATTTCCATCATTGAGTTAAATCCTAGAAAACTGAACATGTGCTCAATAACTTAATGTTAGGATTATTACAATTACGTACTGTGTGAGTGCTAGTTGTGACTGAAGGCTGAGCGTCTGCTTTCGAGCATTTAGTGCCCTCTCTGTAGCTGCGTTCAATTGTTCCTCATGCTCTTCACTTATTCTATGTAGCCTGGAATAAAAAGATATGTATTATTAATATTATTATTATTACTATTATTATTATCTATTTTTGGTAATGAAACAAGGATGCCTCATAAGTGAATTTAATCACTGTAGCTCGCAAGCCTGAAGAAACCTGCAACATGGCTGCTTGCTATGTGAACCAGAAACACTAGGGTTTATCCCTACTCTTCCACAATAAGTGTTCTGGGTCCTTTAATGTGTACTACCAATGCTAGTCCATGAGACCGATGGCTAAACATCCCAGTATCATACTCAAGGACACAAATGCCAGGACTGGGACTCAAACCCACACTCTGCTGATCAGAAACACCAAAAATTGAGTCCAGTGCTCTTAAACCACTCGGCCACGACATGTAATTTGGAGTATTCGTGCAAATGTCAGTGATGTTTGAAGTTTTGTGTGGTGTGGATAATGGGAAGTAACTATAACTAGTAAACTTGCGGGTACAATAAATGTTTATACATGGTTGTATCCCAAGTGTACTAATTATAGTTACCACAGTGCAAATGTCATCTTGATAAAAGTTTGCTCAACCGCTAAACATTCAAACCGGGGACCAATAACAAATGGGACAACAGGGGCCCCAGCTAGGTGAAGGCCCCCACTTGGAAAGTATGTACAAAACCAATGGGTGCTGTTGCTCAAAAGTTAAGTAATTAAAATAACAAAAGAGGGACAACAGGAGGTCTGTTATTTGCAAACACCTGTGTTTACAAATTTGTTAAAGTGCTACTACGCGGTGTGGACCTGAGAACGAAAGAGGTTCATACAGTGTAGGGGCGTAAAGCACTATATGGACTAACACATGTCCACACAAGAGTTTTTTATAGTGTTGAAGAATATGATTTTACTTAAGTGTACAGAACAAAGAAATGTCTACAGAGTGTGTGCAACACTAAGCTGTGGTGTGAGCAGTGTATCCATTGATACCAAGGACCTATACAAAAGGGGATTTGGTTGTTTTGACAGAGCGAGTTTTATTAAGTACACGGGCTGACCTTTACCCAGCAACTGGTGCTGGCTTTGACGGTATATAAGGATATTTAATAATAATCTTATTGATTTTCTGAGGGAAAATCAACTGGAAATCAGATCAAAATAGTAAGAATGTCGAGCCCCTGACTACTAACGTTTGCTTCTGTTCTTCTCCGCTTTGTTTCCATCTCTCAGCAAACTGCTCTTGTGCTTCAGACAATGCCCTCTCCGCCTTCCCAATCTTCTTCCCCATCCCTTCTATCTCCTTCTCATAACAGTCCAGCACATCCTTCAATTCACTCCCAGTGTGCTCAGAGTCCATAGGGTTAGAGTAGGCCCTTGGAGTGAGCCCTCGCTTGGTTGCATGTAGGATAGTCAGTGTATGAACCTCTGATACGGTGGAGTTATGTGTCTTGAGTTGAACCTCTAGGTTGGTGACTCTTTTACTGGCATCCTCAAGAGCCTATTGATGTTAACAGGGGGAGGGGGTCAACTAATTAATCAAAATTGTGTGCATGTAAGTTGCTTACGGCAATCAAAATACGTAACAGACTGCAAATCGGGCAGGAATATTTCTACAGAGGATTAGCAATGGTGTTTAATAATGTTCTAATCAGTGAGCTTTAAGGTTGAAACTGGCACACTTTTTCTTATGACTACCAATCCTGTACTTTGGCTTTAATGAAAGCAAACACATACAATGTCTCTGAAATGAAGTAGTCTCTTTGAAAACATCTAATTAGCTGTTTCGCAGCGTAGCGCAGCGAAACAGCTCTTGTTTTCGTTAAA
>CM021530.1:230780-264756 GCA_010994315.2 Pisaster ochraceus
GAGAAAGACTCTGCTAGGGTCGAAACGTCAGGCCACTAACTATTTTTTTGCGTATATGTATTTAAAAAAGACAACAACGAATACTAAGTATTTGTGCAATGGGGAGAATGTTTTCATTTGTTAAGAAATGGAATGTTCCATTCAACTCAGCTTTGCCTCCTTGAATGGCACATTCCATATAGGTATTCAACGATTGAAAATATTCTCACCATTGCACTCATAAACGTAGACACTATTTGATTTTCAGTTTTTACGTGTTTGAATGCAGACGGTCCTAGGTTAAGGTTCAGACTGAGGTGATTTTGGTTTTTTCTATTGTGGACGCATTAATTGCATCAAGATAAAAATAAGATTTTGATTTCATCTTTACATTGATGTGTGGTTTCTGTGTCCTGCAGGGTAAACAAATCCCCAGATTACTTGGGTTGGATGTGAACCCATAACTTCTGCATTCTAAAGCACATCTTATCTGCTAGAGCAACACGGTACTTATAATGTTTAAAATCATCAACTACACAGTGCTTTGTCAAACATCGATCTAGGGTATATTCTGCTTATTACTTACCTAAGTTCAAGCACAGAGTTCCTTCCCACGATGGTGTCATTTAGTTTGGTTTGGAGGTCCACAATTGCCGTCCTAAAGTGAAGCTTCTGCTGCTCGCAGATATCATTGCACTTTTAAGAAAATAAAAACAAAAACATAAAAACCAAAAATGATGTAGGATCACTCTCAGCAGCCAAGACAACGTTCTTAAAGGCACCCTGTCAGAGGTTGTAGAATAGTTTCACTTGATTCACTTCCGATGCTCATATTAAAGTTAAACAATTTTGAAGTACCAGCTTGTGGTCAAGTTACATAGGTTCACATCATGTGATATTCTAAACAAGCAGTGATGAGAATCAGGAAATGCTGGCATTCGTACAAACCTCTTTTAGTTTGGAATCAAGATGAAAAACCTTAGCTTTGGTGTCCTCTAGCTGCTTCTCAAGAAAGTCCCTGGAAAAAGAAGACACAAAATCATTCATATGCAAAACATATAACCCCAAAGTAAACCCATTATAAAAGAGTCTGTAGTTGAGACCACGGAACTCTTGCATTTACTGAGACAAAAAGCTGCAATTCACAGGTGTGTACGAGCCATGCACAACTATCAACGAATGAAGAATCTCCTTTTAACCTATATGATGAGGGCACTATTGGAGCTTGTGACTTCATGTTATGCAAGGGTCTTTGGGGGTCGATACTACAAACTCATAAACTCCTTTTTTTTTACACAAGCATTTGCTTGGTGCTTTCTATAAACTAATTATCAAACAGTATCATTATAAAACAAAACAACTTTCAACTCCAGAAATGGGACAGCAGTACTTGATTATCAAGTGATGATCTCACCTGTTTGATGTATTTGTGGACGGCACACCAGACTCCTTCCTTAACTGTGGATTAATTGAGTCAACTCCTCCAACAGACAGTGCCCTCTGGTAAACATCATTGATTAGCTCTTTCTGAAGGTCAGGAACCATATTGGAATAGTTAACAGGATCAAACCCGTTCAGTGTTAGTGACTTTGGAGCTTGTGTAATAGTAGTTGGATTGTCAACTTGGTCTGGCAGTCCAATGGAATGTAAAGGGGAACTACTCCCATTCAAAATGGCAGATTGGTGAATACAATGCGTGTTAGAGTACTTGGATCTGCCCCGAGTTGGTGGATGTGAATTGCAACACTCATTCATAACTTTGCTGCTGTGTGGATCCACATGTGGAGTTGACTGACTTTGTTGATGACCATTACTGGCAGGAACAAGATGGAAGTCTGGGGCAACACAAGTATCGCTGATGGGGTTATATTTGAAATTAGTTAGCGGATAAGGATCCTCTTTGGGAATTAGGGTAGATTGGTTTGCCTGATTGCCAAGTCTGCTAAGTTGTGTAAGCTGATCGCCCATAGCTAGATGATGGGTTGTGGGAATGTCCTTAGAATTGACTTGAAGAGGTTTATTGGGAATAAATGAATGCGTCTCCACTACTGTATTACTATGCTGAGAGGTGATTGGTTTAGAACACTGTAGGGATTGTACCTGGTTAAAGCTATCACTGACGGAACTCTGCATGGTGCCTGGAAACAAACCAGAGTACCTCACAGGGTTGGATTGGCTCTGAGTCAGGTTGGGATACGACACATTGTGAAGCTTGGGAACACTGGCAGGCTGGGCACTTGTCATGTGAGCAGCAATAAAGCTTGATGGCTCATCTTCGTTGTCTGAATTTGTAGCGTGGGATTGCCCAACATTCCCAGAGTGAGTTACTGCAGGGTGACTCAAGTGAGATAGTACAGGTTGACTTGTGTGAGTTACTGCATTTACAGCAGAATTCGCCTGAGTGCGTGGGGGTGATGCTCTTATACCCTCTGGAACAGACAGAGCCCGGCTCACTGAATCCCTGTTTTGCTTAGCAAGTTGTCTAAGCTGACATCTGGAAAAAATAAAATAAAATAATAATTAATAAATAAATAAATAAATAGAAAATAATTTACGTTACAATGTAAGAAGACAAGTTTAAATATAAACTGATCCATTTGTCTTAACCACCACAGCTACTGTCCATTAACAGTACCACATGGGTAGTGCACATTTCAGTGATGTACTTACTGTAAATCTAGAATGACTTGTTGCTCATATGATGACGATGTCAAGATTGTTTCTCTTGGGGGACTCCCTCCAGAACCAAGGGAGCTCATTTTCTCATCTGTAAAAAGAGAAGGCAAACATGGCAGACCGAGCTAGTGTACAATCCAACTCAATTATTTCATCTCTGAAAAGGGGCATGTACTTCCATTAAAAAAACTAACAATTGACTGAACTCCTGTTGTATAAAACACTTGGTGACACTTGGTGATACTTTGAAGACACACCACTGCCAAGACAAGGGGCAACAAGGAGCTGCCGTGTTGTTGTTGGTGTTGTTTTTGTTACTTCCGTTTTTAGTGTTGTTTTTGTTGTTTCATACACGGCCTATGTACTAACAATGACTAATGCAGTTGGAAAGCCTTGAAGAAAAAAACATTTGCATTAAATCATTTAAGTATATAGAAGACCATCATTTGAAAAACAGTCCAGTGTCAGTGCTGGAGAAGAAACACACATCATCACATAACCTCACCATATTATTATTATCATTATATATTATTAGTGTCAATATGCTGGACTACCTCAGCTTCTTAGTTCTTAGCACCACGCCAACTTGTACCAGGGACTCACATGACTTTTAAAATGGGAGCTCATGTTTTTTGGCCTAAATTTGCCCCACAATGTTCAATCAAGCATTATGTAGTGCGACAAGTACATTAAAACGATGTTGCGCTGAATTGTTTTTTGTGTCAGGTGATACTTACACACGTTTAAATCGCATAAGTCGTAGTCAGCCATGATGTTTGCTTATAGGCATGCATGCTGAAACAGCAGCAATCCTGTCAGAGTCTTTTTTCGTAAAGCTCTTTGATTGCAAACTTATGGGATCATTTATCATAGAACACGAAAAGAACTACATAGTACAACGAGTAGGCCACAGACTGTTCAGCGAAAGTCACATGTTTGTATACAGCAAACGGTCTTACTGCTGGATCTTCCCAGATCTTTTAGTTGGTCCAAGTTGCAGTGACTAGATAAAGACAGGTCATACAGTTCTGACATCTCACATGCGCATAGTTAAACATCTGCTGATGTTTTAGGTTATGGTCAGCTCGGATACTCTTCACAAAAAATTTATACAAAAACCTGGTAATGTGGTATGTTGAATCTCTTTCAAAAGCAAAGGGTTAGTAATTAGTTTTTACCCTTTCCCTTTTAAATGTTTGGCTCCTGAGGATATTTAAAACTAAAGTAAAGGAAAAATAAGTCAAAAATTGCAGATCAGTAAAATAGCATTTGGATGACTGTACTATCATTCCGACTATGTAATGTTTCTGTCATACATTATCATTGCAGTGTCTGAGTGATAATTAATAGTGATAATAAATACATTGTATCCTTGCTCTATGATTGTATCACCATCACTAGTCAGTCGCCAGTAAAAAAACAAAACAGTCACTACACTTCACTGCCTTAGTTACTAGTTCAGCGGAAAATGTAAACACACGATCCTTTCTGGAAACATGCGGAAACTGGTTGCAAACTTCACATTATTTTCACTGTTTTCACACTGACTTGTTTTTTTAATAGATAAAAGGTGTCTTCTTCAATGTAAACCCTTTTAAAAAGAAGAGCCTGTGTATTGAATGGAGCTTGCGCTCTAAATTGCCTCTACTGCAAGTAATTTTTTTGGCCTTTGACCTTATATGAGACAGACATGCTTTTTTCAATAAAATGAAATAAGTCACATTTTCTATACCAGATTTGATATAGGTGAAATATGCTGTACCTTCGGCAGACCTTGTGAAATAAAAGATGAATTTACACATTGAATTGAAGGAGTTCGAGAAACCTTCTGCATGTTCTGACACCATCATAAATGGAAAATTATATTTTAAGCTAAACATTGTATTTGTCCATTGTATTTTAAGCTATGAAGCTGATTTAAATAAGCACCAATGAAATTCTCTTGAAAAAAGATTTCAATTGATACAAAATTTGTAGAGGTTTGATGAAAAAATGCAAATACCACCGAACTCCCTGTGTCATGTGTGTCACACTCACATCCACGTACTTACTTGACGTATCATGTGTATAGTCAAAGATGCAAGCGTGGATTATATAATTACTAAGCCTTGTTTAATCATGAGTATATATTAACATTACAACGGACGACGCAAAAACAATACCTCCATTTCTGTTTTAAACGCATGGAAGATGGTGAGAAGAAATACATGTTTGGAATCAGCGCCTGATTCAGAGCGTTTCTTGTTGACATGTTCTGTCTCCTCCATGGCGCGCTTGGACAGCGCCCTCCAGTGTTACATTATCTCCATCCTAGGGTAGGGTTGGGGGCGTTTTAGCCCGAGCATCTGACGTCACACTTCGAGGCTCATTAATCTCCATTAATAGACCTTTCCATTGTTGACAAACAAACAGCGCTGGTTGGCATGGACCGCCGAATGTTAGTAAAACATTCAATCAGGTTAGCAGATGTTTTAACCAAATTCAACATTTTCGGCAAACTTCTAATTAAATAAAATACCTCCCATGATCGGTTGCTTTGTTTCCAATAAATTCATAACTATTTTTGAATATTTGTGTAACATTGTTACAAACTGTAGCTATCTGTCTTTGTTTTGAATGTATGGCTTTCCATAGTTTTCTAACCTGGGTTGGCAAAAACTTGGGCTGTGACGTTGCAAAAGAAAAGTCTATATTGTCAATATTAATGGAGATCAATGTCGAGGCTCGTGAATAACGCCAGATACCTGCCAGACCGGATGTTGGCAGATGTACCTTTGACCTCGCATCACATTCACACGGACGACATAATTAGAACAACATTACATACACTGCATGTCTGACCAATAAAAGCGCCGGATTAATGGACTGGTGCCTGTCCTTATCCGCAAGGATAAGGACAAGGAAACACTATAGGAGCGTTTTGCAACTTCTCAAAGATGTTACTTTGGGAACAGTGTTCGTTTTATGAAATACATAAAAATACTTATTTGCTAAAAAAACCTGGATACTTTCGAAACTGCACCAGAATTGCCAATCTTCCCTTTTCACAGAGCCTGAAACAATGTGGTTTGCAAACGCCCATACCCCCCGCCGGCCCCCGGCCGTGAAAGATGTTTTTTTTTCTTATATGCGCGCCGGATAGGGAAATCTGTCCCCCAGAGATTCTGTCCCCAATTTTGGGAAAATACATGGGCTGGAGGATGAGGACTCAAAAAGAGGGCGCTTTTAGGAGAAGTGCGTTCACAGTTCGCCGTATGGTGGACATAATCTCCGGGGGAACAGAATCTCCTTCCACACCGGAATTAGCAGATTCAAGTTAGTCTGTCTCCGCAAACAAAGCTTGAACTTTGTTAAAAAAAAAAACCAAAACACACAAGTCCTATACAAGTAGATATTTTCGGAACAGCACATACACTGACATTTTTAGCGTTTTGCAAGAAGTTGTCATTTTGATGTATAGCTGCTTGGCTTTAAAACGAGGCCAAGAAGAGAGGAAATTTGCCTGTTGATACATGATATTGAGGCCCCTTTCGAACCCGGAGAAGCAAGTACGGGGTTTTGGGTAAAAGACACGTGGATTCAATGACACAGTTTGTTATTCGGAACACCATTGCCTGTTGACGTGGACATCTAAACTATTACAAAAATTAATAAGATATAGAAGGCCGAGGTGGGCGCGAAAACTGATCTGGGCTTACCTCGTTTGCAACAATAAAAAAATAAGCAGCTTACGGTAGTTTCCGAGTTCAGATGTATTGATAGGCTTACTGGTGGGATGATCATTAATAAACCTCCATTTTTACCCATAACTACCAACCCTGATTAAACTTTGTCTTTACAAAATTAGTCTTGAATGATAATTAAACAAAAATAGTAAATTTTCGAACACAGTTTTTAGCCAAAAATATAGTTTTTTAATAGAAAACACAAAAATACATAAATATAGTTCAAGTGCCCTTATAAATATTACACTAAAAACACTTTACTTTTTATCAGTTCCATTATTTAGTGGGTCAAGCCATTGTTTTCGGGGGGATATTAGAGGAACCAACACTTGAATCATACCTTACAAGAACTCCTGGGAATTTTGGTATGTAATTGTAACGAAAACCCTGTCAGTACACAAATCCAACACCATCATACCTCGATTGAAAAAGTAAAAAAAATTAAAATAAAAAATCTCCCGTGAGTCAAAATTTCATTTAGTTTCACGAGCTCTAGCTTTGTTATTGCCTGGTAACTTTCAGAAGTGAATGTGTTTTGTGAGTGTATCTTTTCATAAATTAAATATTGAAAATGAAATAAGAAATAACCATGGTCACCGCTGTCCAATCATACTAAAACAAGTCAGGATATTATAATTCAAACAATAACTTTGATAAATTAGGGGAAGAGGAATAAATCAACGTAAGAAAATAATCTAACGTAAATAAAACATCTGATAAAGAGAGTTAAAAAATATAAAGAGAAAATAATATATTACAATTTAAATTTGTGTTTTACTGCGATGCTTAATCGCATTGATTGATCTTTTAAAAGCAGAAACCTTACAGCAAAGCTTGCAATACAAGTATACAAGAAAATGGGATCACTTGTACATATTCAACTGGGCGACAATATGCACAGATGTTACCAAATTCTAGTATCGATATCTTTAGTTGGCTTTCAAAAAGCTTTTATTAACTTGAGTAAAAGTATCTCTTTACTCAAGGGCTACAGTTTTTTTCTGTAAAGAAACAAAAACAATAATTAAAAGCGTAAACCAGCTTGAATTTATGACTAGATGTAACCCGATATGGAGGGAATCTGTAAACTGAAATCATTTTCAAGGGACACGGCGCGTCCCGTGATTAGTTCCTCTAATTCTGCCGATTCGAGGCAAGTTCGTTTCAGTGTTGGTTTGTCTTCCTTTATGTGTGGCTTCCTTTATTGTGTGACACCCTTTGTGTGCCCCTCGTTAAACCACATAGCAAGATTAAAGTGTACTCGAGAAACCTCTCGATAAGGACTTGCAATTCAAACAAACTTCCAACTACATAGTGGCAAGCAAGTTAAAACTTATTGCATTTTTAGTCAACTATTTTATATTTATCCGCAGCTCATCACATAGGCATTACCATTGAAAACTTATAATCATCTTTACCTAAGCACTCACTACAATAGATAATGTCAATCATGGTTATCGACCACATTATTCACAAGCATTTTTCTTTTTACAACCTTTACAGGTGCAGTTTTTCCAGTTTAAAAAGTACATGGAACAATTAATTTTGTGCATAATTCAAATTGTTTCACTTTTTTTTGAAATAGTAGTGGGACAACAATAGCCATTAAATCAAACTTCAGTTGTATGTTTTTGTTTTAGTTTAATAGTGTGCAGTGCCAAAGTATAATTATTCAACCATAAACCAGTTTACGAAAAGGAATTAAACATTGTTACTCTGAATAAACTAATTTAATATCAATCTTAAGCATCAGTTAAATTTGTTTCTTCTGTACATTTATATTGCATTATTATTCTGCCGATATTATTTTACATACATAATAAGTATTGGCACTATAAAAGTACCAACAAAGAGGAAACTATTAGCAGCGACAGAGGGAGCACCACCGGAGTCTGGCACCTTGTCTTCGACATTGATTATTTCTTGATCTGGGGCAAGGGACTTGGACCCTTGGCATGTATAAGTGTCCGTGCTGTACACTTCTCCGTCACGGTTGCACTTGCACTGGTAGCTTGCAGGTGAGAAGGTCGAGTTTTCAGGGCACCCGTTAAACGTCATCTCGACGAAATGGCCTACATAAAATAAAAACGAATCACTTGTAGTATGCTATACTAAAGTATCATAAACATATCCACAAAGGCATGTATTGAAAAGAAAAGCACTTGCTCTGCATTAAAGTTCTTTTACCCAGGGCCCTTTGGTTTATTGTGCAACTTGTTACTCGTTCAGCTGCTCGGTATTTGTTTCGCTTGGCACGAAAAATATGCGCACATAACCGGCTATACGAAGACGCCTCGAAACAAAGACTTATTTTAAAATAACAATTAAAATCAGAAAGTTTTTCAGGATCCAAACAGTTTTCCTTGTGGTGCTGACATTGAGCAATATCACATATCTTTGATGACTTTCTACGTCTACGGACCATTGAAGTAGACCCTCTTGGTACTCTATGCCTGAACCAATGACTAACAGTGCTTACCTTGTGGCAGTGCTACGGTGCTCATGATATCTCTTCTGCCCCGCTGTCTATTAGGCGGCCCATACGGCACCAGGCCGGCTAATCCGTCTACCCCGCCGAACCAGGTTGACATGGTTGAGAACAGCTGCTGTGAGGGTTCGTTAGCTCGTCGCCGTCTACCAGGCTTCTCGATTAGTCTGAAGACTGTAGTGATCGTGTATGACAGCCTCTCCTGGGACAGGGCCGTGTTGGTGAATCCCATATTGTACACTTCATTTGCCTAAAAAGGAAAAGAGCAAAGTTGTTCAAAGTTTCAGGAATTGAATATTTACTGCTCAAGAAATTATCTTCAATGGACGTGCAGAATGTATATCAAATACAAATGTAGTATAATTTGTTTTATCTATACCCTTGTTACGCTAGCCTGATGAATACCAATAATAATAGCTGTTTCATTTCAGTTCAGTTCAGTTCAGTTCAGTTCAGTTCGGTTCGGTTCAGTTCGGTTCGGTTCGGTTCAGATACACATATTTTCCATACTTCTATGAAAAATAACGACACGCGATAGGTCTACATTTAATTATGGAGTATTGCAAAAGTTATAATAAGTAGCATCAAGCAGGATAAATGTAATCAATCGAGTGTGGGACTGTTTCGATAAGCCGAAGCTTGTAGAAAACAGCCAAACATACAAACATACAAACAAACAAACAAACAAACAAACAAACAAACAAACAAACAAACAAACAAACAAACAAACAAACAAACAAACAAACAAACAAACAAACAAACAAACAAACAAACAAACAAACACCCCCCCCCAAAAAAAACAAAAAAAAAACAAAAACAAAACAAACAAACACCCCAACACCCCAAAAACACAACAAACAAACAAATTTTCTGTAATAGTTTCTTTCGTCAAGACAAAAAGTCGAATTCTTCGTTTCTGGATGTCTCATTAGAGTACACCCTGTTTTAACATACTGAAATTATCAAATAATCCTCAACATGACGATTAAACTGACCACATAATAGCAATATTCATTTACCGAGTCATAGGCGTTGGTTGTAAGGCTCTGCACGGTATTGTCATCATCAAGATCACTTGTGTTATAAGATGTTACTTTGGTCCCTTCTGCGCTGACGAACGCATATCTGAAGTACTCATTGCTGTATGCCACATATCGGTTGCTAACTTCCTCATCAAGACATCCCTGAATCAATAGTGATGCAATAAAAAAGACAAGATGGTTTCAATAAGTAAGCTCTTTTGACTGATTTTAAAGATTGCGCATACAGTGCGAAAATAATTAAATTCAACTTTGGTAGCACCGAATTTAAAATTAGACCAACTTAATTTTTACAATTTTTCACAACACAGAAAAGACTCCAATGTATCACATCAACATTTTATATAGTAGTATAATAAAGGAGTTTGTTTCTTTCGGTTAAAATCCAGTTAGTACTATTTATTAGGTTTCTACCTTCTTTAGGCCTAATAAATCAAACCTGAACGCCGACTGTTCATCCAAACTTCGCTTGAGGGAAGAAAATGACCTTGTCTGTTCGATAACTTAATCTTGTCATCTAGTTTTTAAAATCACACACCATCCAACCAACCTGTTACATTGTCATTAAAATCAACCAATGGAAACAATAGAAAATAAATGGTTGATGTTGTCATCGAATTGTTGCAAGTTCGTATTGGGCTTATTTCGATTTCGGAAATCAATAGGCAACAGTAAGTAATGCGTCTTCAAATGTTATTTTCTTACTTCTCTATCTTTTCAAACAAAAACATTCGTCTGGAGGATTGGAAATGATATAAATTAAGTAATCAGTAAGCTTTTAGAATGACACCAATTACTGAATTCAAATCCTAAAAACTCGTTTGGTTATTTGACAACTATTTCGAATCGAATGACAGTTGGATTGTTCACTTACCCCTGGGGAGTTCGTATTATCCTCTTTACACACCATGAAGAGGGTCAACTCAAGGTCAAAGTCACTTCGCAGGAACTCTGGGATGTATCTAAAACAAGATGACACACAGCTAAAGATTTAGACGCCTGTTTGACCCCGTTCATTAAACTGTCATACCCACAGCCATAACATTATTGGCTGATCTTTAGTAGTCCTACCACGTCGGGTATCCATTATTTTCTTCTCTTTTGGTTAACACCGGTAGAGACAGACACATACCTCAATATTGAGTCCTTTGTCTTTTGACCTACCCCACCCTGTAGACTCTACAATGGTTGGTAGGTAAAAAAGTTGAAGCATACGGGCATGCATGCCCTGTTGGAATGACTTACTTGACTACGATACTGACATCTTCAAGGTGATTGACTCCCCGGGTTGGTGGAGAAACGCCACCGCGTAGATCTTCTCCATTCGCCCCTGTAATTGAGACGAGTACGATGCTCGGACTGTCTTTCGTACTGTCCACAACTTGTACAACGGTCTGATGTCATTGAAAGAAAACACACAAATAACAAATTTGTTGAGCTTTATAGAGGGGTGTGTGGAAGAGCCGAGAGCAAGCCAGGCGCGGGATGAGAAAGGCTGAGAGCTCGCCGGGACGGGCAGGTCCGAGAGCTCGCCTGGACGAGAAGGGGTAAGAGCTCTCCGGAAAGGGAAGCCGAGACAGGAAAGTCTGAGAGCTAGCCGGGACTGGAAGGGCTGAATGCTAGCCGAGACGGGAAGGGCTGAGAGCTCGCCGGGACGGAAAGGGCCGAGAGCTTGCCGGGACGGGAAGGGTTGAGAGCTTGCCGGGACGGGAAGCCGGGACGAAAGGGTTGAGAGCTAGCTTGGACGGGAGGGGCCAAGAGCTAGCCGGGACGGGAGGGGCCAAGAGCTAGCCGGGACGGGAAGGGCTGAGAGCTAGCCGGAACGGGAAGGGCTGAGAGCTAACCGGGACGGAAAGGGTTGAGAGCAAGCCGGGACGGGAAGGTCCGAGAGCTAGCCGGGACGGGAAGGGCTGAGAGCTAGCCGGAACGGGAAGGGCTGTGAGCCAGCCGGGACGGAAAGGGTTGAGAGCTCACCGGAACGGGAAGGTCTGAATGCTCGCCGGGGCGGGAAGCCGGGACGGGAAGCCGGGACGGGAGGGCTGAGAGCTAGTCGGGACGGGAAGGGTTGAGAGATATCCGGGACGGGAAGGGCTGAATGCTTGCCTGGACGGGAAGGGTTGAGAGCTATATGACAGAAGGGTTGGGCTCAAGGATAACTGGGGAACGGAAAAGAAACTACCAAACGTGAAACTACATATACGGAACTATATTATGTCCATCTAGATTTATTTCCTTCGATAGGATTGAAAATTATTTTTTTCTCATCTCCAAATTGTTGTAAAAACCGGTTAATGTAAGAACGCCCGTTAAAGTGCCTAACATCATAACAGTTTGTTCCACTAGCATTGTTTGTAAAGCTTGGAATCAACAAAACGTGCATAATCCTATAATAATACTTTGGGTGACGTTTTTGCAAAGATCTTAACTTTTACTGATTTTTCTTTGAAAATATGATCCTGAGAATGTACGGAGTTGTGTTACAAAATGTGTTCTCGTGATCTGTCACATGTTAGTCACATGCATCGTTATAGACTCAAACGTTCCAAGCTGAATGAATTTAAAGCCCTTACCTGTATGGTGACCTCAAGAGATATGGTGAAAGGGTCAAGACCTAGGTCAACACATTCAATTGGGTTGGTCTCGGTGGAGTCAGTACACTGGTGTTTAGCAAACCGGAATTTGAAGGTACCTTTCAAAATCATTGTTAAAGAACGTTTCATGAAAAAGAACAGAACAAAAACAAACCGAGAACTTTATCTGTTTGAAGTGTCAATTTTCAAAGAGTTTCCATTTAACCAAAGGATACATATCACTATATATTGTTTCTTTTACTTGTCATCTTTTGTTTTACTTTTCACTACAGATTTAGATGTGTGTGTATTATAGTGTATACATTATTTCTCTTTGAAATGAGGAAGGTCTGGGAGGGCACATTTTTTTGTATGACAGTTTTTAAACTTTTGCCTTTCCCTGGATGGCCTCTGCTTGTTATAGTTTGTGTATTGTCCAAATATTTAAAACAAAAAATAAGTATTATGAAAATGTATTTACCACTGCAAACCTGGGTCTTTCAATAGGGTAATCAAACATTGAAATAGTTTAGGACATTATTTGTCATTTTCTGTCTTTGGTAAGTAGGCCTAAGACATGATCACAAGAATGCTCCTCCTTTTGTTTGGAGTTTTAAACTTGTAACTTGTAACTCTCTATAGCTTCTGTTTGCATACTTAAGTAAAAGTAAATTTTCAGCCTAGTTGAATGTGTTCTTGGTGTAACATGCTTGTTAATATAGACCTTTTTGTTTTAATCCTTTCGCTGAATAGGTTTATTTTATTTATTTCCTGATATTATGTGACGTCAGCGTTGGATTAGAGATGGTGGGTAGGTTTAATCACAATACTATACAAATAAGTATAAATAAATAAAGGCAAACATGAAGATGGAGAATGCTTTCTTCAAACTATATCAAAACTGTACATTTTGTGTGTGAAATCTTTCATCATTTAGAGCAGATATCAAGATCGCTTTACCTGTTGCATCGACTGGTAAGTCATCCTCAATGATTTCGACATTCAGATCAAGAACAAATTTGAACAGCCAGGTCTGTCGGCATTTGAAGACTCTGCGTAAAGAGCAAGTTTCTTGGGTCAACGTAAGTAAAGTCAAGCTCCAGTCATCATAAATAGTTTTGAGAAATCTATAGCTAAAACATCACTGTCTTATCGATGAGGTATTATAACGCAGTTTTATCGAAACCAAGGCAAACCCAGAGTAGACCCCACTGCAGCTCCAAAGTCCAAATGTGTTTGCATACCATGCACAAAGTTCCCTGAGGTACAAATACGTAAGCCTACCAATTGGAAGATTACCAATAGACTCAATTAACCGGTCGCTTCCTGCTCACAAAATATGCTAACATTGGAAGTCATATGAATTCGAACAAGAACACATTTAATTTTCAAGAAAAAATTGCTTTGCTCGTGTTTATGTCCACACAAGGTCTCAAGACCTTACATTTTGTGGACATATTTTGTTCTTGGATCAACACTTTGTTTGTATAGCTCGCTCCGTTTTCCACCAGGCAGTCCTGATTTGAACCCACATTCTGATGACTAATGTGTTAGCCACTCTTTGAAGCGTCTGACAAAACAGTCGCACCTCAGGTAATACCACATGGGCACCATTCGTCTGAGCACAGGATAGTGTAATAAAACTTACTCTACGTATGAACACTGCTGGGGTCCGTCCGGGTAGGTATAGTCGAGATCCAAGTTGAGACTGCTATTTTCGCCCGCAACTTGGTCTCGTGCGATATATTGAAGTGATGTGGCGTTGTAGAGTGCCAATAGCTCTCCATTTGGCGATTCAATGGTGGTTTGGAATTGAATCTCAATTGAGGCTCTCATTGGATTAGGTTCTCCCTGTAACCAAAATAACGTTATTAGAAATAAATAAAGTAAATTTCTTTGGATTGAGTGCAAGGGTCAGATTGGTACATAGGTTACATTGGATTGAATGCACGGGTCAGATTGGTGTATAGGTTACATTGGATTGAATGCAAGGGTCAGATTGGTGTATAGGTTACATTGGATTGAATGCACGGGTCAGATTGGTGTTTAGGTTACATTGGATTGAATGCACGGGTCAGATTGGTGTATAGGTTACATTGGATTGAATGCACGGGTCAGATTGGATATTGGATTGAATGCACGGGTCAGATTGGTGTATAGATTACATTGGATTGAATTGCACGAGTCATATTTGAATTGGAGAGAGGTCCATGTGGTACACTCTTTTACGTTTTTTTAATTAAGGGAATAGCTGAGACAAAGGTGCCACCATTTACAGGCGCATACGCAAACCTGCGAAAACGCAAAATCTTTACGTAAAAACTTTATTGATGGTTCATCAATGGCACATCGTTCAGTTTTAACGAGAATTATAACAAAGATGATTGCATACCTGAGCATCAAAGTATGGTTCAATGATAACATAGTCGAGTACTGGTTTCACCAGAGCAGTAGAACTGACAATGAAGTTAACGATGGCAACTCTGTTCAGACGGTATATAAGATCTACGCTAGATGTTACCCAAGACATACCCTGCATGTAGGAAAGAGAGAGATAGAGAGAGAGAGGGAGAGAGAGAGAGAGGGGGAGAGGGGGAGAAAGACAAACAAGTACGATTTATCAAAATGTTCACACGTTTGTTCCCGCAAGAGAAAATCAAAATATAGCCTGTAAAAAAAGAAAAAAGAAAAGAAAAAAAAAGCTGAAATAAAAGAAAGGCTGATATAAAAGTTTCATTAAAGTATCTGTTTTTAAAGGAAGCTTGTCGTAGTGTGTGAAATTCAAAATAGTTTAATTGGGACAAACAATACACAAATTTCCACAAGCCCAAGACTTCAAAGAGTAAACCATTTTGATGTCAGTGTAATAAAGTTTGTTATAAGCCTTTTCTTTTATATGGGTACAAGGAACTAAAAATGGGCAATTTGTACCATAAAAAAAGGAAAAAGTTATTAGTCTCAAAGAAAGCCCCCTAAATTTGAATCAATTTTGATATGGCTTCCAAAGAAGAAACCAGCTGAAGAATGCTAAGTTTGAATTCATTTTACGTTTGTGCATTGATTATTTTGAATATGACCCACTAAAAGTCACCAACATACCTTCGTGCCGTCTGCCGGATCCACTGGTCGAACATTAGTGAAATAAATTGTTGATCGGAATTCAATGGTGTCTGTTGTGTTTGCAAAACTCCATATGTTTTCTCCGATGGTATTTGTACAGTTGAAAAAGAACCCAAAGTTTTCTAAAAGTTCAAATACACAAACATTGCATTTGAAATACCGTACAATTTATTTCTGTGGCAAATTGAGAAATCCAACAAACAAACAAACACAAAAACCTACCATCCGTCTCCAAAAGCCATACATGTGGCTGCGTTGGTTCTGAATAGAACTGTTGTGTAACAACTCGTCATTCCGATCAGAATGATCTGATCAGGAGAAATATACAAATTCAGTGGGAACATATCAGTCATGGCCCGAGATTCAAAGGGGACGTTTTGGTGGGGAATGGGACGCCAATGGAGAGCCTGTAATCAATGTAGTAGCTCTGCCAATGATTGTTGGTAAAATTGCAATATGAACATTTTGAAGTTAGTGAAACAAAAGGTACAACTATTTTAAGATGATTGCGTTCTCACGGTTGAATGACAAGATGTAATCCCGTCTCTGGATATTTTCGCCATCGCTGTCTATATCAGTGAAGGATTGTCCCCGTGCGTAGCTAGTGAACAGACGCTTATGTATGCTGTTTCCGTCGCTTTGATCGTTGAGAATGCTCACGTTACGAGATCTAATGAATACACAAAAAAATAAAAATAAATTAATGTCATTTCTATACATTGATTTTTACACTCCACGACCACATTGGCCCCATTACTAACGCTATGCTTCTTTGCCCTAAGCCCATAGCATCAATGACTGACATGACCTGTCGAATCGGAGCCAACTTTTTTTTGCAAAAATTTCCCTCAATTTTCACTTAACCCCAACACGATTGATGGCTCGTTTTGGTGTAAATTTATGAATAATCTCAGAGATGACAAAGCTTTTAGCGACTGATATACCCTCCTGTGACACGTTATGCATACTATTGTTTATTCTTTATTTTAGGAGTTTAACGGTTTTGTTTATCAGTCTGACCGTTGTCCTTTTCAGTGACGAAAGCAGCGGTTCAGATACAGACGTTTTGTTTAAATGTAGCTGGACACTTCCTAAAAAGTCTGAACTTACATGAAGTTGCCGACGTCACTGAAGTAGTATCCGGCAGCCACGTCTTGCTGATTGTAAGGTGCATCAAACATGACGTTGGAGCATTCACCGGTGTTTTCTGGGTTGATATCCCCGGTGAATGGATCGACAGCGGTGTTCTCGTTCATATTATACGGCTCGAAATCTACCACCCAATACTCTGCTTCGTTCAGTGTGTCCTGAAAAAATAATCGCAAAAAAGACACATTAATTTGAAAAGCAGTAGTCCGTATTGTATAATTAAAAACAAAAATTGGTTAAAGGAAAGCACCCGGGTCTTACGACTCGCAGTTTGTGGGAATGCCCACATAATAATTCCTGTTTTTGTGCAGAGAGAATTTCAGGGATTAATGTTTCGCATCGTGTACTCACTGGCCGCAAATAGTAGCCGGTTATAGGCCGGTTGTATACGTGACCGGTTTGGGTTTCTTTCATTAGTTTGCTCTCACCCCATATTTAGAAAAAATCACCAGGAAGGTACACCGTGAACAAAGAAAGCTTTCTAGCGGTACCATTGTTGCCACCATACAAAAGTAACAACGACTAGATTTCCTTAAGCTTAAACTAAGAATTGTCGTTATTTTATTAACCGTGCTTAACCTTCTACACAGATCATGTAACTCCTTGTATTTCACAAAAAGAGCGCCCATGTACATTCAGGGACTTGCTGGTAAAATACCGTAAAGTGGTACTTGTCAAAATAACGAATTAAATTTTGTTTAGTGAAAAACACTTGCAATCAAACGTAAAAATAACAGCTCAACATCTTTTGACATGCCTTTCTTATAAACAGTTGATACAACTCCTGCAACTTTCATGTAAGAATTCTATTTTCTTTTCTATATTAGGCGGTGAAGAAATTGCCTGCAGGTAGTCGAGGTTAACAAGATGTCACGGGTGTAAGACCCACGGGACAACGTACAGTACTGTGGTGATTGATTAACGTTTTGGTAAAGTGGACAGTTTATTACCCAGAGGCCTATAACAATGACTAACCTCCAAAACCACTTCGAAATTAGCTCTGCTGTCCACTATCTCAAACTCTGATATATACGCTTCCCCCATATTCTTGAAGCGCATATCTGTCACTTTGTCATTGATGGCCTGGCCGAAAGCTGCGTCTGATTTACCAGGAAGTATGGCGAACGTGAGAAGGGTAAGTAAAAAGTACATCCCAAGTTGGACGGCCATTGTTGCTGGTAGCTGTGAATGAAACAAACATATACAAAGCCAATTGTACTCAAATATAATCTGCCGATTTTACTTTAGTCAAATCAGTTAATGCATTATTTTTGAAAACAAGATTACACTTTATCTTACGTTGAAATGTGCACAATTTAGTCTATAATGTCGGCTTATTTTTCCGAACATTACTTTTGTATAAATCATCAGGTTTAATGTTCGAGGCCGGCAGAAATAATATAGAATACATTCCTAAAATACATACAATCTGTCAGCCATTCATTTATATTTGATAATAAAACAGTCTTCATAAACTTTACCGATTTATTCCAAACATTACTTGAAGTTCAAACTGTGCAATTACCATTTTACAGTTGTTTAAGACCTCCAAGCCTATGCACATTATGTTGTCAACAAACATTACGCCACAGAGGGCGGTGTGTTTGTTCTGCATTCTCTACATTGCCTTTTTCGAAAGAAACTTTTCTAGTAGAATATTCGAACTGATTAATGTCGTAGTAACTCAGATGTAGTAGAAAAAAATGAAATATAAAATCATCATTCTCTTTACTTCAAAACGGACGATCAAGACCTCAATCAAATTTACAAACTGTTTCAGAAAGGTAAGGGATCAATAATATATGAGATGCTTTGAAAACATCTGAAATTGCAACAAACTCCAAACAACTCCGAAACTATAGATTAATGGCCGTTCATAGATTTCTGAAACGGTGGGACCACAACGGCTTTTGACCATTTTCAAGCACGCCACTCGTCCAACAATTCACACTACACTGTATCATACTGCAGGGCCATCAAGTCCCACAATGGCGCACCCAAGATTATTGTGATAATGACGTTAGGTGCACTTGGTCACTAGACCCAAAATACCCTACTTCTTCTACACTAATTCCATGTCCCCCAAAACAGAGAATTTAAAAAACTCGCGACCTTCGGCTTAACGTTCCCGAGGTCGCAGATTCAAGTGCCGATCTAGTCAATTTGTATCTGCTCAACCTGAAATTATTCTAAAAAATGTACTCAGTCAGTTTCGTTTGTTGTCTATAACCCGACTACGCCAAATACTAAGACGGAGAGATGGGGTTACAGGACTGAGTTTTATACCCGAAACGAAATGATGTTACAAAGGTGATGAACTACATAGCGTTGAATCTGCCACTTGGCACTCATCATGATCCGAAACAAGTGCGCACAAATTGACTGTTGATTATTGCTTCGAGGTTTGAGTATAAAGTTAATTATATGTTTGGAAATCTTCCACACATATTACATTGTTTAAACTTACTGGTTTTTGCCGTGAGTACTAGAACGCTGCTCTCTCTCTGCGTGCAGAGTAACAACACCAGACGTTATCGAAGCTCAGTCGACGGCCAGTCCTCTCAGTATGGGAACTACCTGGACTCTGAGTAGGTGAACTGCACCGGTTGGAAGTATGCCTCTGGCCTGAATCTGACGAACCAATCAGATGAAGCCAAATCCATGACGCAGAGATGTTTCTTTGTTCTTAACCCATTTGCCAGCTCTAAACACGCAGTAGACGCGAGGAATGTGCTTTTTGCACTGCAGATCTTGTTATTGTTAAAATTGATTGACTTTCTAGTCTGGAATAGTTGCCCTCTTTGTGGCCCCAAAAGCATTAACTTGAAAAAAAGACTGGAATTTCACATGCCGCCTGACTGGGGTGGTCCCTTTGTTGTTAAGTTGCACACCTTGGCAACCACCCCCTTTATTTCAGGCTCGTTTTATGTTCAGCTGCTTTTTTTTAATACGTCAATGCCACTGGGACTATTATGAAACAAAATAATGAAACCTTTCCCGGCTTAGAAACAAGAAGAATATTCTTGAGAACAGTCAAGCGATAATAGAATAGCTTTGTTCGCCATGATTCAAACTCTTGTAAGAGAAATTCATTGGTTTGGGGAGACACATTTCCTTTTTAATTTAGTAAGTTTCGGTTAACACACCATCCAACCAACCCTGTGAAAACGTCAGCAAATTCTAGTGGACTGGCTTGTATCTACGTACTTGTAAATTTTGAGTGTGACTCTAAGTGTATTTCAGACGGAAATCTTTCTCTAATTGGACGTTCAGTTCCGCTATGATTTACAGTCAGTAAACAAGCATAGAACAAAGAAACACGTTCACGAGAGACACGTCGCTATAATGCTCCGTAAGGGATAAAGTTGACTAAACCCTCACAGGGATCTGGGCACATGTGTATGGCTCTGACCTCAATTTCGCAGAGCTGCTAAAGCACAAAACGTAGCTGAACACAACAAAATTATGCTTACCAGCCAAACAAAGTGTAACATATACCATCTGTGACTGGTATCCTGCTTATTTTTGCTCAGTGTAAAATTAATAAGCAATATTTTCTGCAATGAAGAGCGATGAAATTGAGCAGAGCATTCTGGGCTTAAGGTCACCCCCTTCTTCCTGCGTCTCCGTGAGTGTAATCATCAATGTTTATGGAAAGTTTGCACACCTGCAAATTACACTACGTAAAAGATGGAATTTCTGCAACATTTGTTTTTATAAACTAGCTTTTATCAAATACCGCAGTGATTAAACTTGGATGCGCATGATTCAGTACATAATTGTGTCGTAAGTATACACAAATAATCAAGTGTGGTGTAGGAAAGAAGACCTCTAAACTACAGAAGCATACAAATACGCCATTTTTAATGCAAAGTATGCATAAAGTGACTACAATAAGTACACATAAACTTTGTATATTATAAAGTTTGTTATATTGTACAATACTGTGCAGAGTAGTGAAGGTAGAGGTGATAATGTTAATAATGTGTACATGTACATACATTTATAATTTAATATTTCTTAAGATATCTGAATTGTTCTCTTACAAACAAGACATTTGCATTAAATCTTTGTTTAATATATTACAGTACTACTTTGATGGTGTTTTCTACAAAAATAGTAATACAAATAAGAATAGTAATAATAATAATAATAATAGTAATAATAATAATAAAAATTAAAACAATTAAAAATACAGCAGCACTTCCAAAATCAAAGTCGAATAATCTCGACCGTTGTTTACAAGAACCACACACAAAGCGGGCAAAGGTATACTAGTAAACAACTCAGTGATGCGATTTTGTGAAATTTAAAAGCTGCATAAGTATTTCATATAGACTCAGGTGCTGTTAATTGATGCACCATGAAGATGTACCTTGGGACCGTAAACCACATCAAGAGAGGAATTCCTCAAATGTTGAGTTGTTTTCCTCTTGACCTGACGTGGCTGTGACAATGATACACAACGTTAGTCCAACGTTGTGCCTAAAATATAGCCCCAACCTTGTACCGCAATCGAGGCCGAAACTTTGCTCTTTTCAAAGCCACGGCTTGGGCTTGGGCTTGGGCTTGGGCTTGGGCTTGGGCTCAAGCAAAGGTTCGTCTGTCTGTTTGAAGCCCCAACTAAACGCGTATGTTCTCAAAATAACCGACTGAGCTCAAGCCTTGGTTTCGGAAATGGTCCTTAGTACACCAACAAATTCCTGCTGTATTTTGGGCACCATAGACCGTTCAAGTATCGCGTGTAAACTCGACCACTTGGGAAACCAGGGTTTCCACATACATTGCTTCAAAGCGTTAAGGTAAATATCGTGTGCTTAACACCGTGCATTATTGTGGTGACATTGTAAGGTACTTATGCTACGGAAAGAAGAACTAAACACTGACAGGTTGCCATGAACATTCTCAGTTGCCTCAATTCTAAGACAAACAAAGTCACTTCATACCAATTCTGCATCCTTTGCGACTGGCCTTCACAATTACAACTTAAGCTACCTTATGGGGAACTAATAGATATTGAAATAATTCGGATCATAACCATCTTACTACCCTTGTATTGATGAGAAGACTTGCATGGCAAAAGAAAAACCTGGTCTTCATTTTAAATCTTGTACAATTAAAAGTAAGTGGTTATGCTGCAGTACAAAAACTACTAGCTTTGGAGTACACCAGCTCCATTGGACGGTTATAATGTGCTGATAATGCTGCTTGTTTCGTCTCGTAAGGTATGCCTAAGTACTACCACCAATGTTATAAATACATGTGCTCTTTTCGGCAGCGTATACCAAGATAATTCATTCATTGCATTACCCGAAATGAAACGTGTTATTTATGAATATCAATTAAGAAGACTTTCTAACAATCAAATGTTTAAATTTAGTTTTTCACCGTAATTTTACCGCCGACCTTTTCTGAAACAACTATCTTGTTAGTTGTAGTCATGACCTTTTAGGCGGAAAGCCCAACAATTATGTGTAACAACCGCACACGTCTCCCAATAGATAAGTCAGCCAAGATAGCGGAAGTATCTCAGGATATGATGACCGTTGGTGGCGTACTCAGCGTTGAAAACCAGTGCATTGGTTCCAACAAGCTATTGTTGCCCGTGATGACGCGTTGCGTCTGTCAGACGGAGCTACACTGAGGCTCTTCGGCAACGGGAGACGAGTTGCTGTCGTAGGATCGCTTTGGTACAGTGCTGTACTCAGTCGGGTGATCGGTGTTAGAACTTAATCGCCCTGATGCATTGAATGATAACAAAACATAATTAGTTAGATATTAGAGCTGAAAATGAAACAGTCTAGAGAAGAACCAGCTTGATGATGGTCATATTCTGGTCTTCCGTATTGGTCTCACATTCTAAAATGGCTGGGTCATCGGAGTGTGGGTTTGAATCCCAGAAATAACACTTGTATCAGTAACGCAAGACACTTGACTTTTTATTGCCCCTAATCAGCCAGGAGTAAATGTGTACTTCCAAGGATAGTGACAAATGTCACGTATGTGATTGTTTGTGTATTTATTGTTTATTAAAACATGTTTATACATCAGCCCAGAGGTGTTTTACATCATGGTCCTGTTAAAAAGAGAAAAAACATATATCGAACAAGCAAAACACTGGCAACCCCTAAACAAACGAAGGAAAACATCAGCAAGCAAAAAGGGAAAAGACACAATGCATGATTTGAGAAGAAACTACTCAAAATACATCTTCTTTTACATGTTTTTGAAGCTACTATTAGATGAGGCATTCTGGACATGAGTAGGTATTTCATTCCAAGCAATAGCACCAACAAAACAGAGGGATTGCTTAAAACATTCAACAATTGGCTTAGGAACAACAACATTGAGAGAATCGGCATTCATTTGAGATCGTGCCTATCAAGATACATTTCAGTATTGCCACAAAGATGATCAGTTGCCAGCACATGAAAACATAATTACACAGGCTAAGTAAAGATCCATTGTCTGGTCCAAGGTCTGCCAAGAAAGCGCCCTAATGATGTCATCACCTCAAGAGTTGACATAATTAAAATCATCCGCAACAATTCTAACAGCTCTTTTTTGTAGTCTCAGAAGGGCCTTTGTCACTCAAAGAACAACTCCAAAGACAAAACACGTGAAGTCAAAACATGGTTGAATGGTTGTTTTGTACATAGTGTTGAGTAACCTTTTGTTAATGGTGTGAATAAGTCTACTGAAAGAGTGAACCTTAAAGCAACCGATTTACATACATTTCTGACATGGTAATCACAGGTGAGATTGCCATCAACTTTAACCCCTAAGTACCTGACTCTTTCAACCCGTTCAGTGGGTGTCCTCATAAAAACATTCAAATGATCTACTTTTTTAAAAGCATAGTTTTAATCTTCTCTGGATTAATGCGAAGGCGGTTAAATTCATACCATGCACTGATACTAATAACATGAGATTGCAACACTTGATTAATATAAGTAATATTATTCCCAGTTGTTTAAGACATCAGCAAAAATATCACAGGTATATTTTGAATTAATATTTTGATTAACGTCATTAATGAAGATTAAGAAAAGGATAAGCCCCCCAAAACGCTACCTTGAGGCACACCAACAGTAATTTCATTTGGCCGAGAAGTTACTCCATTGCAGTGAACAACTTGTTTTCTTTTAGACTGATAGCTCCTGAACCATTTTTGTTCAATGTCTGAGAAATCATATGTATCTAATTTAAAAAGTAATAAATCATGATCAACAGTATAACAACACTCGGAATGACAAGATAACAAGACCCAATAAATTCATGTTCATAAAAAACTTCATAAGAAACAAAAATCCCCAATTACACGATGACCACAAGTTTGGATGGAATGTTTTTCAGGAAAGCAAACCGATCAACAATATTTAGAACTAAGATAATTAATATGTTGAATAGATACTTCTTTCTTAGTATTTGCAATAAATAATTATGATAAAAAATTGAGATAAGCCTATAGTTACCCATGGTCTTTGTACAACCCATTCCTTGTAAATTGGGGTAGTACAGGCAAACTTTCAATCATCCGGAATAACACCAGTTTAAACAAAGACATTGACTACACAACAAAGTGATTTGAATACAAACTGAGCGGCTAGCCTGAGTGATGTCAAAGATGTCAATGTTGTGGTCAATATGCAGATGAGATAAAGCTTCTTATAAGAGATAACGTCCTCTTGCACAGGAATGAAGGTGAGTTTGTATGAGCAATTGGGATTCTTCCAATCCAAGTGTGTTAATTAGTGAATGATTTGTCTACTTCTCTATCAATACCAGTGACTCCCCCACACTAATTTCAGTAGGATTAAGATCAGTATGAAATATTCATAATAATTATACTACGATAAATTGATACGGCGCATAATGCAGGAGCATCTATGCGCAACACATAACATAACAAAATAAAAATGAAGAATGTAAAGCAATTGTTACAAAAATAAAGATTTAAACAAATTAGTCTTTCAAAGTCCCTTGAAAATCCGAAGAGGGTCTGCTTGGCGAATGTGAAGAGGTTTGTGTACCATTAATATACGCATTACCTGTGACCTTGTGAATTTTCTGCTACTTTACTTAGCTGAAACCATGTCATAATACTCACGTTCGGCCTTCCTGATCAATAAGGTGACAAGATTTCTAAGTTTTTCTGTTCTCGATCAAGGTGTCAGAACAGTCATCGCAAATTGACCGAGACTTTAAGAAAAGCTCTTTTGTACTTTAGTTTAACAAGATCAGATGAGATGATAGGACAGTTGTTCTAAGTGGAGCATGCGTTTTACAAACTTAAACAAACTTATCACGCCAATACAGTAGTCTGTAAACTTTCATCATCTGAATAGTTACCCTGGTACTTTTTAAAAACAATAGAACATTCAATATCTTTCAAAAACGCATCTTCATTGAAATATTTATAATCCTTACACTTAATAGTTTTGTGTTTGGCAACTTTAACATCAACATCATTAACAAGTGCAGACAACGTAGTACGGTTTCTTAGCCACATCGCACAATGTTTCTCTGATAAAAAACAATAAGGTCAGTATACTTAGATGATTCACAAGTTACCCGAGTGATTCGTAACCATTTGTTGAAGCCTTTCAATCAGGTGAACGGGATTATTGTTTAAAGATTTACCAATAACTATAATCAATATTTAGAAGAATCTCAACAGTCACAGTTTGCGTTCGGTGGTCCGTAGATGCAACAAAAGTAAAATAGGCCTACCACTATTATTAACAACTCGACCCAAACTGCTTCAACAATGGTGTCAGAGTTTAGTAGTTTAGCAGTAAATCCCGAGAGCAGACAACTATTACTGAATAAATAACACAACAAACAAAAATAAAGACATAAATAAAACAAAATACAAATTGACCAGGTAGGTTGGGGATGGGTATACACACAGGGTTTGTTGGGCTTCTTCTTTTTTTTTTTTTGGGGGGGGGGGACAGCGCCTACTCACTGAGACTTTAAATACATCTCGAAATAAGACTAGATATTATAAATAAGCTTGTACCTCCCATGGACGAGAATTCGTTCTTGAAGCCAAGACTACCACGACCCTCGCCCCTCCTTCGCAATTTAACATGTTTGTGGAACCACTGTGAGAAAGAGGTTGTGCTGAGTGTGTACAGGATTGGATTGAGGGCGCTATTGATTGGCAAGACGAACACGATGATCCAGCCATACAAGGTTGCTGCAACCAGCAAAGAAAAAAGTCAATGTTATTATTAAGTAAAAATCGACGGACCTCCTGGAGTGCCATATCCACTTAAACCACTAAATAAAACTTGGTGAGTTACATTGGCTCATTATCTTGATGAGTTGTATGACACACCTGGAGCTCCGTAACAATCATGACACACCTGGAGCTCCGTAACAATCAGACGGTCTCTGTAACATCGAAGTGGCCGGTCCAACTGAGCTATGCATGTGCTATAATACTCGGGATGTACCATTTTGGAAGTGAATATACTCGACTGTCCGAATCTGAGGTCTTCGACACTTTATCGAGTTTTAATCTCGGTTTTAATCTCATCAAGCTGACGCATAGATTTCTTGTCAAATGTCAGCGACAAGCATTCAGAATTGATAAAATTCAAACTGATTTTCAATTACTGTCATTTTACATTAGTTTCCACTTGCGATAAGGCCGCCTTCGGCGGCCTTTCCGCGAGGCTGTTAGTTTCCTGTGGTGATTGGTCGAGGTAATTGTTTGATCGATTCAGAAAATACAAATAATAATGGAAATGTTGTATTTTCTATAGTACACAGAGAGATACACACAGACGTGTTGGCAGGAAATAATGAAATTGGGCCCAGATGTTGTACCATTTAATATCAACGTAATATTTTGTGCATAATGAATGGTCCGTGCGAACTTAGAGACTTGACCCAAATGGGAGAGCGGCCGGGTTTGCGGGTGGGTTGTGGGCCAGGTTTTGGTGCCGCACATGATTCGTGCCGCGAGTCAACGTTGTTTTCGTTGCGCATGTTTTCGTAACATCAGCCGCGCTTTCATACCTTGCGTTCGTTCATCCTCTCTCTCTCAAAAAAAGTGAAATAAATCAAATTTTGAAATACGAAGAAAATAAAAAATCGTACCCCCTTAGTATGATCACCGCACCGAAAAAAGGCCGTACGAAAATTTGCAGCCCGATCTATACAGGCACCTGGGAGTTTTTCTTACACAAACAGACACGTTACTTGCATTAGTATATTATGGATGGACATATCAACACTGAATGGCAGATTCAATTTGATTTGAGGTTGCGGTCTGTTCAGGTTAAGATCAGACATTTCTCAAAGTGTGATCAGGTTCCCTGTTGTCATTCTCACTCCATACTAGGGCACCAGACTATTTTCCCTTTCAGCCTCTATTTGGTTTCATTGGTTTGAATGGGGGAAAGCAAGATGGCCGCATCTGGCAAAAGTCAATCATCTTAATAAAGCGCTCACCAGGAATCTTGTAGCTGCATAGTGAGAGAATTTTCAGAATGGCGATGGGCAGCCAGCAGAGGGCGTCTGTCAGCACAACGAAAAGGAAACGTTTGGCGTAGTTCATGTCGCCGCGTTTGCCGATATTCGTCGTAGCTTTTCTGGTCTTCTGTATGCTGATAAACATCCCTGATGAAAGAAAGATAGTCGTATACATTATAGAGTTTTTTTATTTTATAGTCCGAACAATTTGATAAGGTTTACCCAACTATTCTGAACGTCGTAAATATGTACTATTTGAAGGACAGTGATCATTCTCTATCCCTTGGTGTTAACTTCCAAAAGATATCTTGTTTTCAAGAGGCTGATAGACGTTAACTATTTTTTTCATTTTTGAATAATTAGCAATGGTTATTTTGGGTGTTTATTTTGTGTGGTGCACCCCTACATTTTCCCAGGGCGTGTTTGATGCCACCTATATCGTTCCAAAGGCCCTCACTATTTCAACTTTTGATTTGCTTTTGACGGTGATGTTACCAGTGTAAGAAACGGCGATAGCAGTGAAGCAGCTTGCATTCAGCCCGAGGAATACAAAGGCTGAATACTCCCACCCTGGTAGCCATGGGTCGTGAATGTGGAGCGGGAAACACACCCCGTTGCTGCCGTAGAAGTCGACAAAGTAACCCACGCTGATGAGCGGGATCCACGCTACCAGGGCTCCCAAGAACCAGATAACGGACATGACTACAGTGGCCTCTTTGCTTGTCAATCTGTTTATTAACATAATGAACAGAACGAAATTATGCTAAACTTCACCCGCATACCAGTTTTAAATCAGTAGTTTCTTTTTAGAGATCTACAATTGTATGATATAGGCCATAAAATGAACTTGAACACTACCTTTAGAAATACTCTAATAAGATTGCTAGATACACCACGGTATAGGTAGAAGCACTGCGCAACTGCTAGCATTGTGTAACGAGTCGTAATCTTTCTTTTAGGTACATTTGTTCTTTCTTCAAAGGGAGTACATTACAATTTAACACACGTCACGGTAATACCTACAAATGTACTGCATGATGTGCGCATTATTTGACGTCACCCTCAAAATTCTTTAAAACAATAATTCCGCGCGCACCAAAAGCGGGCGGTTTAGGAGAAAATACAAAGCACATGGTCTCAGTTTTCATTACCAACACAAAAATACTATCAACCTGTGAAAGGTCTTCAAATGTCTTATTTTAAATCCGTACCTGTGAAGCCTGTAGGGATACACGATACAAATGAAGCGCTCTAGTGATATGAAAGTCAGCATGAAGACTGACACCTCACTAGAAAACATGGCCAGGAAACCGGCGAATTTACAGGTCGATCCTTGCATCCATTCAAGAGCGTACATGTTGAAAAAATTACGAAACTTGACGTCATGGAAGCCAATTATGATGAGGTAAATAGACATGAAGAAATCTGCAGCTGTGGAGGGGCGAAAGATAGACAATTATTACAATATGGAGCTATGTGGTGCATCCTGGAATGGGATGGGGGTTTCCGGAACTCGGGAAACTCAATGGTCAAGCCATAGGTCTGCTGTGCCAGTGTTTAATAACGTAAGTAAAAAAAAACACACAAAAAAAACTGTACAATGTACAAGTAACGTACAATGACACCAAATGCAAACACAGCCAATAAACACCCCTTAAAAAACAAATACCCCAAACAAACAAACAAACAAACACCCCAACAAACAAACAAACAAACAAACAAACACCCCAACAAACAAACAAACAAACAAACAAACAAACAAACAAACACACCAACAAACAGACAGACAGACAGACGCCCATGCTTAGGAGAGCTACATTGTGGGCTTTCCACAGGTGTTGTCTATGATCCCTTTTCTTTAATTTTTCCTGTTAAAAACATTGTGGGCTTCACCCCACAATGTCAAAACCCCCACAACTACACATCCTACCTAAAACTCACACCACAATGTATCTCTCGTACGCCCAGCCCGACAGACAGACAGACAGACAGACAGCCCGACAGAAAGACAGACATCCCTCTTACGAGAGCGACATTGTGGGCTTTTCCCATTCGAACACAACCAAAATAAATCCAGCGTGTGAAAATAACCTCGTCTTTTGTACAAAAAAGAAAGAAACAAGAAACAAACAGTTTCTAAAGTTTAAAGTGATGAATAGGAATGATTGGAAACAAATAAATAGCACAACATGGCGAAACACGAAATGCATATGTCGTACTTAATAAGTTGTTTTAGAAAAATAAAATCATAACAAGCAACTCTGGTAAGAATTGATCAAAGCATTGCAATGCCCCCCAAAATAGGCTTCTTTTAGAAATAATTTATTTGTCATTAAAATGTGAACCTTTGGTACATGACTTGAAACAGGCGGACGGGGCCTAAGCCTAAACCCAAGCCATGGATTCAAAAGGGGCGGATGGAATGTACGGTGTCCCAGATATACCAGGAAACAAATACACTAAAAATACACGAACAATTTGCCTGTTAAAAGTCTTATTATAACTAACTCTAGTAAGCTCAACTCAGGTTCAAAAGGAATAGATGTAACATTGGGTGGCTATAAGGGTGACCTGTACTTCCCAGGACAATTCCAGGCAGCCAAGTTTCGTACTTCAAATTGTCAATGTAAAACATTAAATCGAATTATATTGAAAATAAACAACACCAAAATAAGATTTTCAAAATGTTTTTCTTTTGCATCTTTTTATGTAGACAAAACGGAAACTTTGTATCTTTATAATTATCAGTGAACTCATTATAATAAACTGCCAGCCCTTGCTAAAAAATAAATCCAGGGTGCGTCGCAATTCTGATTGGGATCGGAACCTAAATTCTATAGAGAGCACTTTATCACAAAGAGGCTGCAAAAGATTTTTGTGAAATGAATACCTTCAAGAACAACGTTGAAAGCATGACACTCCAATGAACCGATTTAACCGTCCCACATTTAAAGTTAATGATCTTTATGCTGTGGATTCAGCTTGTTCACACGCAAACACACAGCTAGCTAGGAAGATTGTGCCTCAACATTAGTCCGAAAGAATAAAAATCACTTTTTGATCTAGTCAAACTAAAACAAACTACGACAAACCAATGACAAGTGTTTACAAAGGCTTGTGCATTTGATCGAAGCATACTGTATTCGGATTACTGTGTTCCTGGATTATCTAGCTGGCCTTTTTACAGCTAAGGAAAAGCTTTTTTAATACACGATTTACAGAGTTTTTCTTAGAGTGTTGAATTCTGACTCTGTCCTTAGTTTAACACTAAGCTACGAAGATTGGTCTCATCTTACATTGTTTATCCGTACACCAGCCTTTAATACTGACAAACTAATACTGACTGTCATGACAAGGACATCTACATCGAGAACGTGCTCAATCGCTAGCGTGAACCAACCGAAAGATTTCCCTAGGGGCTTCCGTCACAGACATCGGATGCTCTAAAGCGAACTTTGAGTACACTTGTTGGGGCAAGTCCTGTTTGCTTACAATGTTTGTCTTTCACACATATTTTTGTTTGCGTTTACCCCATGCACTTATTTATTGAAGTAGTAGTCGCTTGACCTACCCTCTATAGCTATTTGTTTTTCTCTTCACATGCTTGAATAAATAACAAGTCTCGCAAACAATTTTATTTTTATTTATGTTTTTATTTTAGACTCACGATAAGAGAATCGAAGGCTAACATGACATGTTCACAACAGTGATCAGAGTTTGCCGACGAATTACTGGTCCTAGACAACTCGATTTTAAATGTAGTTTTCTTCAGGAAGTAGGCATCAGTTATGAAAAAAAAAATGAAAAAAAAATAAAAAAATACTAATGAAAAAAAAATACAATAAAAAATTACATAAAAAATACAACTTATAAATAAAAACAAACAAGTAAAACAAGCCCACAGTTGGGATATCACAAGCATTTTAAAGTGCGACGAAAGTTGAAATGACGTAATCCAAATCCCTGTAGCGTGGAATATACTTTGGGCCAGTGGAGGGTTACACATTGCTAGAAGATTGAACTATTGCTACTTATTCTTTAGCCGTTAACCAATTTATGACTTTGACTGTAACTATGGGAGATCGCTGCAAAAGCCTATTGATCATCAATGATGCAGCTGAAGCCAACCACCGCAGCCACTAGCTTAAAAGGCACTGTCCCAATTTATGGCTTTGGCTGTAACTATGGGGCGATCAGTGCAAAAGCATAATCATCAAGGATGCGGCTGAAGCCAACCACCGCAGCCACTAGCTTACAAAAGCACTACCCTAATTTATGGCTTTGGCTGTAACTATGGGGCGATCACTGCAAAAGCCTAATCATCAAGGATGCAGCTGAAGCCAACCAGCGCAGCCACTATCTTAAAAGTAGTGTCCCAATTTCATAGAACTGCTCAGGCAGATTACAGATTTAAATGTTTCTGCTGAGACAAAAATAAACAGGATACCTGTCACGGATTGTACATGTGACACGGCATTTTGGTTGGTAACTTTATTCTGGTAAGCATAATATCGATGTGCCTAGCTACTTTTTGTGCTTAAGCAACTCTATGAAATTTGGCCCAGAACACAAACAGACATGTTATCCACTTACTGCACAGATTGATGACTACTAATGAGTGTATACGGTTCTCAGCTTTCATCATAAATCGACTGATCAGGACACCCACATTACCAAAGAAGCAAAGCAGAGCAATGGTCCAAACTGACACCCGTAATATTCCATCCTTCAGTAGGTCTTCAAATGAAGAAATACCATCGGACCTCGGGGTGCAAGTTCGCACGTGGGGAGCGTAACGGCAATAGTCAAACCTTGAAAATTCACTGTGAACGTGAAACAAAGGTTCAGAAATTAACACATCAAGCAATTGCATGTTGTTTCAAGAGAGAAGACTCACTATTGGTTCAGGCGTGTCTTCTTACTAATGAACTAAACGTCCCAGCGAGTACTTGTTCGGTGAAAAGGAAGGCCGGACAAACTTTGATACCACGGGTGAGGGAAAGTTGTTAAGTTAGATAGGGACTGAAAACACAATTTACGTGCTATACGCCAATCCAGGGGATTACATCAGCAGAGAAAAATTCTGCAACATTCTTAGGAAAAAGTGATTTTTTTTGGAATTGTTTTTGACAGATAATCCGAATTTATTTTGCTCTTAAAGTTTCACTTGATTATTGTAATATAATATTCTTTTCAAGTTTGCTTGTCCCCACCTCCAAATGTTTTGTTTCGAGAGGTCTCCCTATTGTTTTCATTCTCACTGCGATTTTACATTTTTATTGAACCAATACCAATTCAAAGTGAGTCAATTTTCTAAAGCTAAGCTGTAACAAAATACATAAATGACATTTATTAACTCGTTATAATATTTACTTACATATGCTGAAGGCTCGATAGTCCCTTGAACATCCGAGAATTGATATTATTGATAGTGATTCCTTCTAAATCCCTGGAAAAAATTGTTTAACAGTAAGTGCTGTTTAGATTTACACAAATACATAATCTGTTTTATATATTTATTTATGTTGGTTCCAACTATGTTTTTCACTATTAAAACTCACAATTTCTTCCCATCATCTAATTAAAATATGGGAGATTGATATTGTATAGGAAAATAAACGTCAGAAAGATAACATAAGATTTAAATTTAAAGACAATTTAATGAATTTATGATTATCGCAAGAAAAAATTAATTTACCGTTTCCCTGAGTCGACTAGGTACCGTCACCAAGGCTGTAAACCCGATTAGACTAGCCGCAGTCACTTTTGAGTGACGTTGGCTTTAGGACCACCTAAAAAGTTGATTCCTTTTTTATTTACGGACTTGTTGTGTGGTGTATTTGTTTGAAAACCAGCGGATGGGAACGGTATTTCTCTTCCCCAATCAAAGATGTCTCAACCCTTTTTATAGAATAAAACAATGATACCAGCGCTCTAATGTTTAAGATAATGTAGGACATGATCTCCGAGTGTGCAACAGAAGCCCGATCTGATTCGTAACATTAGTACTGTCTTCTAAATGAGGAACCGGAAGATGCAAACTGCTCAGACAACTAAAGGACCTCCTACATTGAAAGTAAAACCTAGACTGAGCTAGATTAAATAACTATTTCAAAAGATGGTCATCAAACCGATCGCAATATAAGTAAAGTATTTGTTTTTTAAATAAATGACAATTGCACATATATGGAAATGGCAAAAAAACCAAACGATTCTCAAAAATTTAAACTGTTGATATTGATGCAACGGATATAACTGTTGATATTGATGCGACTGATATAACTGTTGATATTGATGCGTTTGATATAACTGTTGATATTGATGCGACTGATATAACTGTTGATATTGATGCGACTGATATAACTGTTGATATTGATGCGACTGATATAACTGTTGATATTGATGCGACTGATATAACTGTTGATATTGATGCGACTGATATAACTGTTGATATTGATGCGACTGATATAACTGTTGATATTGATGCGACTGATATAACTGTTGATATTGATGCGACTGATGTAACTTACAAAACGTCTATTTCGTTGAGGCCATCGAACAGATCCTCAGGCAGGGATGTTGCTGGGTTGAAGCCGATATGCCTGAGAATTGGGAAAACACAAATCCAATAACTGTAATACGAGTAGAGTGATGGGGTCAAGCGTGTTTCAAAAATCTGGAATTAATGATCTTTTCAGTGGGGTTTCAATCTGAGAGCTCATTGATAAAAATTTTCCCGGT